>JAPYYX010002791.1:0-16435 GCA_030522605.1 Cremastinae sp. B BG-2022a
TAAATTTTATCAAAATTTGAAATATTGTAAATTTTCACCAAATTTTTGGGGTACCCCATTTTGCCCCCCGTACCCCATTTTGCCCTCCCCTCCCCTATTCAAAGTGTATTATTTTCTGTTTGCTTTCAAACGCTTACTTTTACCGTCAAGGTGGTTTCGTCACAATCGATCTCGGTAAATTCTTTCATCCCTCATCCAAAAGCTGATTCTAATCGGTTAAAGCTTCGAACAAGACTTACAATTTTTTACTTTATTAACCGCTTCACTTTGTTATCACAGTTCAGCCACACCCGCGGAACAATATTTATTCATCACTACAGGTATACGCCATAAACATACTGGCAACAATGCGCAAAGTTAAGCGACGTATTATTATGAATCTGCAGGGTAACTCGCTGCATGTTAAACAATTTATCGGTGGTGAGTGTTTATAGGGACTTCGACTCTGCCCAAAACAATACAGTGGAGTTAGCACGGTGCATGAATAGTTGAGTGAAATTGCTCAACATAAATTGCATCAAGTATATTGTTACTCGAAATAGAATTTGTTAGATGAGAGAGAAACGGAGAGTCTCCGAGAGCCTCCTGTTTTACAAGACTCCCTCGAGTCTCCCTTCTCCTGCTCCCCGCCACGATCTCATGACACCGAAATAAATATTTCCATCAAATTTTAACCTCTTATTACGAGAGAAGTGCCATAAATATTCCATTTTCATATTACCATGATAAAGGGTTCCCCAGGAGCTTGGATTTCAAAAATATGACTCATGACTTCAAAAGTAACGAATTGTGTGCTGCAGAATTCAACTTCATAAAAGCTTCCATGACCTTAGGATATAACCTGAGATGTCAAAAATTACGAAAATTTTATTTTGACGGAAAATAAAATTCCCCTTCGAATTAAAAAAAAATTCTGAAACGGTGACAATGGTTCAGAACGAAACATCCGTGTACTTTTCTTCTCCGAATGGGAGGATATAAAATTATTTTTATATTTACTGCATTCTACAGCAGTGATGATTATTTTTTTTATTTGCAAAAGCAACCGTCGTTTTTGTAAACCAAGCGTTGTGTATTCAAAAAAATTCGTGGACCGTAAAATCCTCTCTCTGGTGAAACACTGTATCCCGCTTGAAAATTCCGTTTACCCAAAGGGAACAAAACGCGAAGGAGGAAAAATTAAAATGAAAGGTAAAAAGGAGTAAAAATATGGCTTTTTTCCTCGTATTTCCAGGATCTTGCTGCAGAGTTGTCGCTTTTAGCGGTAGAAGAAAAGTTTACAAGCAATGTTCAATTATTTATCTTTAGAAATTCAAGAATTACGTACTTCAACTTTTTATTTCATTTTCACTTTTTCTACTGCATAATCGCATCATTGAGCACAAAACATTATCGAATTAAAAAGACAATATTTCAAAATTCTCCATTGCGGTATTGAGCCTAGAAATTGATGAAATAAAAAATGTGCGTTGATCCCCTTGAATTTTTTACCACTGCGACTGGAAAGTGGAAAATGAAAGAGGAAAAAAAAATATTTCGAACCGAGAAAATGGACTCTTCACTTTTTTGCGAACAATCCATCGGCTTTCAGAGAGAGAGACAGAGAGAGAGAACAAGTGCAGTGTAATCTGCAGCATATTGACGTACACGTCACTCGAGCGACCTGCCTGTATTTCGGGAAATTTAAGTGTACTCCGGCGGTCGCTAATGGAGACCAACATTTTCGAAGTCCTCGAATATTATTTTGGCTCGTCGCTGACGCGTCAAAGGGCTCTTTTTGCGAATGGAGGCCTCCCGGAGTGTTTCCAGGACAGAATAGAAAGAGGAGAATGCAGAAAGTGCCGGAAGCCGCAGAGTCCTCTTCGAGACTACATTTTAGTTGTTCTCGACGAGCTGCTATTGGCCCGCCGTTCCTCTCCATGTGTTACGTAACCCGTCTCACCGTGCACCTCCGTTGCACTTTGTATACGTGTGCGAGCCAGGATCCCAGAAGGCACGATACCCGAGATGCCGCATCGGGTGTCTCAGAAGTCAGCGTGCGTATCATCGCGAAATACGACAGAACCGCGAGATCGTTCCGGGGGCTATAACGATGAGTACATTCGTGTATTTATCTAATGGTACAAAACTGAGCACTTGACATGATCGATGATCCACGAGATACGCGTTGAATCGACAAAAAACAAAATTTTCCTCGCCCTAAAATCCTGTTGGAAATTCAATTTTCCTGCTGTCAATTTTCGTGCGTCGGGACACCCCGTGCATAGTCGAGCGTTTTGCCTCGCATTCACAAATGCGGAGAGCTCCCGGGGCGAAGTTTGCCTCTTCTGTGCGGATAAAACGGATAATGGACGAAATTGCCCGAGGACCGAGGGCTAGGGACTTTCCAGGAGTAAGGTTGAGCGAGCACCGTGGCGCGGGATTCATGCAGACTCCTTCCTCTCGGTTCGCATTATACGCTCTCCAATCTCGCGTATTACTGTGTATATACACACGGGGCGAATATAGGAAAGGAACGCTCCTAGGTGTGAGAAAATATCTCGAGAGCGGAGAATCCGGTAACTGGACCATCCGAGTCCCCGGAATTGCAAAGTTCGACATCCGCGTCGTACATGTACACGCTTCTCGGAGGCTCTCTCCTGCCTGTACGTGTGTATATATACGCTCGTTGAGACCGCCCTGAGCGTTAGCACTCGGAGAGCTTCAACAATTCGAACGTTCGTGTCAAGCCTGCGGTCTTTCAGCGTCCCCTCGACGATCTTCGACCTCTTAATCCCTCGGCCACAATCTTCCTTTCTTACCTACCGAGCGCCAAAGATTCTCGCGGTCGAGAGTCACGGGGATGATGCTGCCCTCACCCCCCCCCCCCGTCCCCCTCTTTTGAAGCTTCTTTTCGTTATCGGGCACACGCCATCTTCCCTTTCAACGGTTCCTCCGGTTTGCTTTTTTTTTCTCCCTTTCAACGACACACGTGTGCAGATATATTCATCGTTACGGAGAGCTCACGATTTTATAGCTCCGTTGGGATTAAATGGGGAAAAAAGAGAGTGGAAAAGTTTTCGATGAAAAATCGATCCATTTTCGAGGCCAAAGATTATTGAGACATTTTTTTATTTATCGCTGATGTGTATTTTCTCAGCCTGTGAAACTGAACGTATATTTATATGTTATTTTTATATTTATTTACCTTTTATTCCTTGATAGAGCAACGCGACGGGACGCAACATCGATCGCTTGACGCGCATTCATCGACGCATGAGAGCTGTCAGCGTGAAAATAAATTTAAATATCACTCCACCGGATTCTCGTTATCTCCGGTCGGGCAGGATTATATTTAACCCCCAATCCATTTTCTCCCGCGAGCGATAAAAACTTCGTACCAATACACACAATCGGAAAATGAATTCCGAAAGTTACGACAGAGGGAGAATCGAGACGAGAAATAAATGAATGGCACGGCGACGTTGTTAAAAGTATAAAATATTCCTCGACGTCTATATATACATATATATAATATATATACGCTCTCGGAGAGAACACAGGACAGCTCCGGGCTATACGAGAAACATCGGAGTCTCCATCCGAGTTGAATCTTGAGCGGCTCTTTTCTCCGGGCTTCCGGCAGCGTCGCGCGACTGCTACTCGGCGACAGCTCCGACGCTTTAAAGATAACGAAGCACGAGAACGAGCTTCTTTGCGGAATAAAGGTAAGTTCGCTGCCGTCCCTCCCTTCCTCACTCTCGAGTGTTTGCAGAGGGCCTTGGGAGCGACAGGTGGCCTCGCCACTCTCATCTCTTGCCGCACGGTGTGATTTAAAGTGTAAACTTAAATATTCCAACTTGGTTCTGTATTCGACGCTTATACATATACGTATACGCATATATATACGTCTCACGCGTGAATATCTCTTTGTACGTGTGTGTGAGTGTAATTTCGTGTATATATAAATACTTAGCCGAGTCCTCGAGACTGCTAACGGCATCGTCTCCATGTCTTGTGCAAATAGATTCGATATTAATGGAGCTTCAGAAGTGCGGAGGGTTGAGCCCCAACGCCAACCTCGAGACTCTCATCTCTTTACTTACCTGCTCTCTCGGTTTACGTGGCCGGACTCCTCCCCCTTCTCGTTCCTCCCTCGTATATAATCAAGCAACCCTTTCTCCCGCACCCGAGAATCACTTACGAACTTCGCGACGTTTCCTCATACCTCCTGTTTAACTCTATCACGTTTATCCATCGTCGAAACTCGTATCCATGATTTATTTTGGACAATTTACCATGCACATAAATCTAGTTGGTGACTTTTGGGGAAATCCGGTTGACGATACTTTTTTCGGGGAATCATTTTTTGAACTGTGACGATGAGAACATTAACGATATGACTAGATCATTAAATTTTATGTAGTAAGATTTAAAAAATTAAATTTAAAGATTTTAGTTTTAAAGTTTATAATATTGGGTATTTAAATTATCTGAGTTGATTTTGTCGCATATACGTAAAACTGAATGATTATCATTATGTGAAAAATTTCAGTGGTTGAGGTTTCGTAATTCCGAAACGGCTAGCCTCAAGCAAATCTTCTTTCAAACCTTTTTTGTGGAACGTTAAATTTCCTACGAAAATCATCTTTCTCATTATTTTACAGTGAGTTGTTTTTAAGTAATGAAATTTCAAACGCCGGAAATTATTTTTCCCGTGTTATTTAAGGAGGAACTGGAGGTATTTTTAAAATGGTAAGAAAATACTCTAATTTTGTAGGCTTGTTTGAAAATATCTATAAAGTCCTTGAGCCAAATTTGGGAATGATTTACTTAATGGTTTTAATGTTATAAGCTGTCAAACTTTGCAAAATTTAACATTGTGTCTTTTATGAACAATGCATAAAAATGTTCGAAACATAAACAAAGTATGGTACCGAAGATGGTAAAATTTTCTTTATGTGTTTCATATAAGTGTTCAATGGTAATTACAGAATTTAAAAAAATTTCACATAATTTTTCAATTTTGATTGTTTAAACAATGAGAATTGTTAAAATGGTTCAATTAATAATCTCAAGTTGTTAATTGATATTGTAATAGCTATAATGTACAAAAAATTCAGAACCCATTCAAAAGACTACAAAGTCAAAAATTTGCAAATTTTCCGTTCCAAACAAACTTTTAGCAAGAATTGTGCCTCCAATATTCCTTCTTGAATGGAAAAAAATTCAAGATCTCCACCTCTGAATATTAAAATTAAGGGCTCAAATTTGGTCAGGTTCTTTGTTTATGGATACTCTGACGATCTTTCAATATATTCTTCAAAAAAATAGTCATTTTTTAAACACCCTAATAATCTGTTTGGAAAGATTGATAGACGTGGATTTGATTGAGCATGCATCCTTAATCAATATCGAAACAAAATTACTATTTCAGACAGGGGACAGGAGGACGGAGGGTGTAAGAAAAATTAGGCCTTTTTGTTAGAGAAAAATAAAGGAAGCTTTATTCTTTACACATACGATAGCAGGCGATACGAGTGGTCGGTTGTACAGAGACGACGTTAATCCAGTAAGGATCGTATTATGATCGTCGTTGATAAAACTACGTCGACGTAATTGGTACGAACCGCGTCGGATAAACGAATACCGGGAGGAGCGGGTACAGTTAATGATCGATGGTTTCTCCACGAATCTTGTTCTCTTCTCGGGAATAATATCATATTCTTCATGACCGTATTTCTCTCTCTGATCTGGTGTCTCTTTGTTCTCGTTGTCCTGATTATTCTCGCCGTCATTGTCGTCACAGTAGTCGTCGTCTTCTCTCATCGTTTCTTCATTTCTTATGAAAATTTTAATATTTGTAAAATCGCCGGACTTGATGAATTCGTCGACGATTTTCATAGGCGGTTCTTCGCAATTGTGCGCTTTGAGGCGGCTAAGCCTCGCGCGTCATCACGCAAGTAGAGCCGCCAATTTGTGAAGATTGGTTATCGTCGTCGCATCCCCCGGCTGCAGTCTCAGGGCCTCTCGATAAGCCTCCGCAGCTTGCCGATATTTCCCATTCAGGTGAAGTATCGCACCGAGATTCGTATGACTGCGAGCCTCGTTCGGCCTCAAACCGACCGCGTGCCTGTACCAGACTTCAGCCTCGTCCCGGCGGTCCGCTTGCCGCAACGCTGAAGCCGCGCCCACCGAAAGCTCGTAATCCGTTCTCGAGAGCTCTGCCGCTCTCAACTGCTCCTCCGCCGCTTCCGAAAGTCTCCCCTGGGATGTCAGGAACATACCTGTACAATTATCGAAATTACGATATACTTTTATCATCAATTCGAAATAAATCCAAAATAATTCGGAGCACGGAAAATTGTCTTTTTATCGAAAATTGTAAATAATTCGTTGAATCGCTTCAGGTGTTTAGGAACGAAAGTGCAAATTATTAAAATCTCATAAAATGTTGGGAGAATGTTTTAAAGGTGATGTTCAAGAGACCTATTATATCGTACAAATTCGGACTATGCTATTTTCTTTGATAATATACAATTTACGAAGAAAAAACCACATAGTTTCCGTTCCATCAAAGAGTAATGTGATTTTTTTTGAAATTTTCTTGTATGTGATGGTTTTCGAGTTTTGCTTACTTTTAATTTTAATAACTGTGCATCTCTCTACAAATATTCATAAACACTTCCCCGTTCATTGCCGTGAAAATCGCGATTAAATTCTACCCTCGTACCACATGTTTTTCATATGTAAATTGATAATTCTATAAAGATTAAACTGCAGCTTACGAAAATAAACAAATGAGTCTGAAGTGTTTTTGCAGAAAGTTTGCATTGAAAATTGTGTTTCATTATTATTTTTTTTTCTTAAAAAAAAGTCTAGTGGATCGAAATACAGCGCGGACTTGATGTTTTAGAAAATAGAATAAGGAATTTAGAATAGAAAAGAGAATAATAATAGGAAAAAAGTATATTGAATTGATATGACAGAGGCAAACAAGCCTGTCGTGGAATAATAGCATAAAAAATAGTCAATCCGAACGCCGCTCATTCATCAAGGACTATACATCATTTTTTTTGTGCGTCTTGACACGTCATCAATATCGTTTGATCAAGCGGCATTGCAAAATTAATGTGAAGACGGAAGGCAGGTAGATTGAGGGATGGGAGTTGGAAAACGAGGTTTCGATGAAGCCGAGAGCGGAGACGAGAGAGGAAAATAGAATATAAAGGACGTTACCGGGGCCCTCGAAATTTCGCTGCTGAATTTCGTGGGTGGCGAGGGGGATTCGCGTTTGAGGACTCAAATAAATAAAGGAGGGCTGTAATCCAGGGATATTCTTTAGATTTTTTTCTCCCTCTCTGGGACACCAGCGAAGCATTTTCTTTTCACCCTTGGTGCGCAGCCCTCTTGGAATTTCAATACACGTCAAGCTTTCGACTCTGACTTATACCCTCATCATCGTTACCGTCCTCCTTCTCTCTCTCTCTCTCTCTTTCTCTTTCTCCACCTCTCTCTCCTTCACATCACCCTAACACGTTCGACCCTTATATATTTTTTTTTTCGCGGCACCGAGTGGCTCGTAGACCCTTGGCATAGCAGACTCCCCTTTGACTCTTTCGTTTTCGACGCTTTCTTCTCCCCCTTCCCTCGCTTTTTTTCCCCGGCTTTCTTACGCAAAGGACCATCCCGTCAAACTCAGGTCATACGGAGGATCCTCTGGCCGTTCACAAAAGATATCGCTAGGATAAAAATCGTCGAGTGTTTGCTCATCTAGAACGCTTCGTCCGGAAAATGTATCTAGGACCTCCTCTCCTTTTGTAGGATTAAGAAGGAAAATTCTTGAACGAGCACTGCATTATATAGAGATGCGTATTATGGAAAAGAGGGAATTTCAAATCTCTGCCGAGAAAGTCATAAAAGAGAGATTGGTTCCGAAATATCTAAACGTTTCGAATTTTTCTTCCCTCGAATCTTAGTTTTGACGTTTATGCCTTCATGAGTCTGTATGTACAACGTCTACGACTTTTTTTTTCACTTTTCAATATTTTTTTATGAAACTTTCTTAGCATTTACGTTTTGATTATTTTTCTTTAAAACTTGAACTAACGAATACTTCGGTTGTTGCATTATCGATATTGATTTTCAATTTCTTATAATATTTTTTCAATGGTGACGTTTTCACAAATATTCCTATTCCATAGAAATTGAAGAGTACGTTTCTTTTAGAGCAGTGATGTGTATTTATCAATTTTTATCAGTCTTGCGTCAATAACATTTTATTAATTCAATCTGTCCTGACTATGCTTTTTAGAATTTGTTTCAACTATTTTTGTTCTCGTTACAATTATTAATTTTCCTGTGCTCATTTGACATTTCGATTTTTATTATTTCGAAATCGTTGCAAGGTGAGCGGACTCCAAATTCTACGAAGGGAGTAAGGAACGTCGAGTGATCCTGCCGAAAGTAGATACGGGATGACAGTGAGGGCTAGAAGTCAAAGGGAGGCGAAAGGGATGCTGGGAGATAGAAATGTGAAACGCCCCAGGTCGAATTCGTGAACGAGAGAACGGCCACGGTTATCTCACGCCTGGAGGTTTGCAATTAGGTTGCCGCGTCGGCTCGGTTACATCTCTCGCTTACCATAATGATGGTGTACGCTCGGATCGTTTGGTGCCAGTCGCCTCGCCCTCAGAAACCATCTCTCCGCCTCTAAGACCCGGCTCGACTGAAACGATTCACAAAAAAAATGGCTTATTGTATATTCAATGAAATTTCTTTGTGCACGAATTCGTTTACTTTTCCTTCCTTTAATTCTCAATTAACACAATTATTAGTCAACGCGGAGGATCGTTTACTACCTATTTCCCGAAGGATATATCCTGCAATTATTTTAAAATCATTAATCAATTTTGATCCTTTTTCTATCTTTGAAATAATTGTCATTAAGCCTTCCACGGTAACATCGCATCACTCGTGCCTCGGCAAATTTGAAAAAAGTGTATTTCGCGCATTTTTCTGTTTATGTTTATGAAAAATGTGTATAAATAAAAAAATTGGTAATATTTCGATTGATCCTTAATCTAGGATAATTAATAAGTCATCATGAATTTTTTCAGATTTTTTATAGCATTTTAAATGACTATATCGAACACGAGTCACTCCACGTTACTCTGTATAGACAGTATAGACAGTAAATTATGTAAATTACGATTTTTCATCCTTTTCGTCAAAAAGTTAATCGAGTATAAAGTTAGTTAGTATTACTTCGCGTTTAACCGACAGTCGTGGTGGTCGATGCTAGTTTTTATAATACAACAACGTGTAATTTCTAAAATCTAGCTTTAGAAGTAGAATACTATGAAAAAATACTAGGTCGAGTTGAAGGCAGGGACTACACACTATGATTTGCTGTCCTAATATTTTTACACTATTTGTTCATCTACTGTTGTATATAAAACCTGATATATTTTATAATAAAGAGTTTTAATAAAAAAAGGTTCTGGTGGTCCCACAAGTTAAGCTGCTGTTAAGCAGACCAGTGTACTTGGATAATGATAACTTAACGATTTGTTATTGCAACATGACGATAAATTATTACAATTTAAAAAAAATGTGTATTTATAGAATAAGCACAAGGTCTGTAAACGTTGGTGCTATTATTACGTAAAATACACAGGTAATAAATGATGCAGGAGTTAATAGACGAAAAGAATATTGTGAATGCATATAACTTTGAAAAAAGATACCAGCATTGTGTTTTCTTTTTGGTCAGACTACTAAAAGGGTACTGTAAGGGTTGCTGGTAGAGAAGTAGTGTACATCCAAGGTAAACTTTAAAAAAAAATTCGGTAATTCTTTTCTTGAGCGGCTTTTCCGGAAAATTGTTAAATTTTAAGCTCTGCTGCTGCTTAGTTACTGTTTTTAATATCATTTTTTAGAGATAAATTATATAAAAAATTTTAGTGCTACTTTTCGGAAAATCCGTTAAAATAAAGAATTACCAATTTTTTTATTAAGACTAAAATGCAGCGAGGGTAAAGCTTTTATTTTTTCTTACAATTTTCACCCATTGAACGAATCACTTCGTCGCTCGAAAGTAAATATTAATGTTTTTATGGAAGGAAATTTAATATTCAATTTAACACTCATCATATTTATACTTTACGAGCAAACATTTTTCATGACTACATAAAAAATATAAAAAATTTCCATTTTTTAGTAACTTTCCACCTACTTTAGATTAACTGAGAGAGAAGCAGTTTAAATAATTATATTTAAATGAGTAAAGAGGCTGAATGCAAAATGGAATGAAATTCAATGCATTGCTCACATTTCTGGCGAGAAGTTTTCCATAAGTGATGTGAGCCGGTACGTGGTCAGGCTGACTGGCGAGGCTCGCTTGAAACCACCTCTCAGCTTCGGAATATTGTTGCAGCCGTGAAAGAGTTTCACCCAGTAGATTGTACACGCTCTGGAACAAGTGAATTACGTCCCGCATGATGAGCATTTTTTAATAGAACTTTTATTACGCGGAAATGTTTGAAATCAGGAATTTCGAACTTCATTACGTTGATTCTTTTCAACGAGCAATTTTGCAAAAAAGGAGGATGATAAATCCTCCTTTACGAAATGTGATGAAAAAATAATAAGCTGTATGGAAAGGATAGATTTAACAATCCCGATTAAAGGAAGTCTGCCATGAATTTTGACTTTCGTTTGCCAGAAGATTAAAGTAGATTATTCTCTACTTTACCCAGGGTCCCTCGGCCGCATTATACGGCTTAGCTCCAGATACACGTACACGGTCATTTTATACGCAATACACGTGTGTCTTTTATACGCCATGTACAAGATTCGTACATAGAGCGCTGGTTTGTCGAGCTACCTCCAAGTTCTCCCTCGTGAAATCAAGTTTCTCGCTCGTAAAAGACGAAAAATCTGACATCTCCTATGACGTGTACGTATACACGCACACTATAATGAGTTTGCAAGGAATAGCCCGATAGGATCGTAAAAGTACGTTCGATATAAGCGAAGAAAGTGAGCGGCGTCGAGAAGGGGAGGAGAAAATCAAGAGAGGGAGGAGAGAGAGCGAGTACTGGGAAATTCGTGGGTAATTTTCTTTTCTCGAGAGAAAAGGCAATTGCGGGTCTCCGATGTCGTTCTCTCTTTTTCGCTTTCCTCGTCTCGTCCTTACACACTCACTTTCTTCTTTTTTCTCTCATTTTTTTCTTCTTCGCCGTTAGCTAACGGGGCTCTCTCTCTCTCTCTCTCTCTCTCTCTCTCTCTCACTCTCTCTCTCACTCTCTCTTACGTGGATAGCACACGCTGTGCCCTTTCGTCCGGAAGAACAAAGAGAAGATGGAAAAGCTCGCGCGACCCTTGCCCGGGGTACCCGGTGCGAAAGAGCGAGAGGGGATTAAGTCGAGAACTTTTCTTATTCGGATATTAGAGACGGCTGCTGCTAATGGGCCGGTGTTATGTGGGATACGAGGCAAGCTCTTCGTGCTGGTCACGCATTGGAGTTTTGCCCATTTATGCTCCCGGGTCTACGTATATAATAACGTGGGCGAGCGAGCAAAAAACCGAGAATAGGACAAAAAATATTTTAATCTACCGAAATATCCCCGTCTAACGATACCAGCGACGCTTTTCCTCAGAAATAAAATTATACGAATCATTTTTCTTTTCCTTTTTATTTTCATAACTAATTCCGATTACTTGGAGATGTTGGAAATTTCAATATTAAACAAACTGAACTCTCTACGTATGCAAACAAATTTTTATCACTGAGAAAAATGTGAAAACTTTCGAGATTTTTCAATAAAAATAATTTTTCACGAATTTCATATACCATCTTGATGAAACCGCAATAGCGAGTGTTCCTCTAAAAATATTTATTCAGCCTTTCGCAAGTTTTTCCCATCCCGATATACATTTTCTCAACTGTTCTGCGTTTCGAAGTCACCTTTGCCGCGAATTTCGATAAAATGCAAACAAACTCTATATTTCAATTATGAACTGTCAGATCGTAAAAAAATTTCATATCGGAATATTTTTCATCACGATACACCGTTTGAATGCAATCAAACCGCGAAGATCAAAGATCGTATCGTTCGATATGAAATATTGTAATAATGTTTCGATGTGTAGAGTCGACTCATGTCGAGATGTGTGATTTAACCGCAAGGACGTCTGTCGTCTTCGATTGGTTTCAGTCTCTTCTCGTATTTCCTTATATAGAAAACTCATCTGGTTTTCTATATGTAAAGGTGTATCAAGTACACATTACAGTCCATTCGAGAGAAGAATCTCCGGCTTTCCCTCTCTCCTGTGAGCAGAATCGAGTGAAAAATGCATGCAGGCAGCGAGTAAGCCTTGAAAGTCGCTGAGAAAAGAGGCAAAACTCAATAGGATGCTGTGAGAATAAGGGGTGGAATAGAGAAGAACGAAAGCAGGAACAAAAGAGTAAGAGAAAAAAACAGGATGAAGAGAAGTAAAATAAAATAAAAACAAGAGGTGTGAGAGGACGGAAAAATGGAAAAAAGTAGGGAAAACGGGCGATAGAGCGCACCGTAATATACATATGTATGTATACGTATACATAGATATATATATGTATATGTATATACATACATATGTATATGTATATACATATATATGCATCGAGGCAACGTCAAAGAAGCCTCTTTGCTCGAGCTTAGGGCCTCGAGGGTTCGAAAGCTCTCGCGCATTGTTCCCGACCATTATTCACTCGGACTACTTTTTGAGAACGGAAAAGCTCCGCAGGTATACACACGCGGGCACACCCGTCAGCGTTTAACATATATAAAGTTCATCATGTTTCTTTCTTATATACGAACCATCGCAAATTTTTTCCTTAGATTTTCAACGGGAATTTGTAATTAGATAAAAAGAAATTTAAAAAAATCCAACTCTATCGACCGTTCGGAGATTCTTTGAAGTTTTTAGCAGTATAGTCAAGTCCACTCTATGCAACGTCTTTTTCTTTTGGATTAATACCGATTCCAACAGGGTTTTTGATAAATCATTAAGATAATATAATTAGTCGCACAGCAATGAACGAGCCAAGGAAATTCTCGGCGGTTCCTCTTCAATGCACTTTAAATGTAGAGAAAAAATATTAAACTACAATAATGTAATGATTATTGCAATTACAGAGGCTCACGCAAAATATTTTTCACACGGGGGAACAGTCAAGAAACGTCAGTTCACTTACTCGATGAAAAAGTCGTTTTTCTCCTCGAGCATCGAGTCCCGACAAAAGAGATTTTTCACTCTCGCGCGGTCTGGGCGTGATTACTCTCGTCGTCTTTCAGCATCACGTTTCTCTGTCCGAGTGCACGTATGGCAAGAGATGTCTATGACACGCAAAAATCGTTATGTTCACTCTCCTCTGCTCATTTACCTCTCCACTTTTCCTAACGTTCGGCCATTTGTTTGGTTCCGTCCAGCGATTTGCATGGTCGAATATATAAATCTCAATGCTATAAATAAGGAAGTATTCTCGATAAAAATAAGAGGGAGGAAAAGCAATATCGAAGCGCTTTTCGGAGTCACACATATATCGTTAGACTTAGGGGAGGGCGCACTTCTTATATGAAACAAAAAGGTTACACTGGGGTCTCACAGACCTCAAGACCCATCAACGACGTTTGGTCAGTTTTTCAATTAGAGACATTTTTTTAAGATTGTGTGGAAAACCCCGTGGAGAAAATTGTTAGGGACGATCCTAACTGACAATGAGATCAGGGCCTTTAAAGGCTTCCGCATTGCGGACGTCCACAAAGATGCCTGACTAGGTCCTAGCAAAAAAGTAATCGGGGATCCACATAAGTTTTTGATAGGTCAATTCAGATAAGGCCCTATCTTGATCGTAAGTGAAATAGCTTTAATCTAATGAGGACCTGATAAGAAAATGATTGGGGAATCCACAACGTGATTTTACGTGGTTTCAGGATATTGATACAGATGAGGTCCTATCTAGGAAATTCTCAGGTTGCCCTATTTTATTTGATGATGCCCGGAATAGGTTTAATACAATCGGGACCTGATAATAAAACGATCGGGAATCCACATTTTCACTTTCTATGATTTCGAGAAGGTTATTCAGATAAGGCCCTATTTCGGAATTATTCAGGTTTCCTTATTTTCTTGATCGTACGTAAAATAGGTTTAATCTAATGAGAACCTGATAGGAAAATGATCGGGAATCCACAATTTGATTTTACGTGGTTTCAGGATATTGGTACCTACAGATGAGGCCCTAACTAGGAAATTCTCAGGCTGCCACATTTTATTTGATGATGCCCGGAATAGGCTCAATTCAATCGGGACCTGAAAAGAAAATAATCGGGAATCCGCATTTTTACTTTGTATGGTATCGGGCAGTCATATCTATAAGGCCCTAATTCGGAGATTTTCCGGTTTTCATAGTTATTGATGATTGAAATCATGATTGTTGAAATAGGTTTGGTCTAATCGGGGCCTGATGAAAAAATTATCAGGAATCCGCATTTCTATCTACGTATTTTCCCCGAATTATTGGTTTTACCGCAAACAATATTTATGCCCTCTCATGAAAATTGACAAAATGACATGCACCTGAAAGCGACTTTCTAGGATCAATGTGTTATCGATATCACAAAAAGCGTGTAAATCCAACCTGACCACTTTTCGTTCTCATTATAATTGACGTCCATATAATCGATAACTTTTAAGATTAAATCTAAATTTCTTTCATTTAGGTATTTTTGGTGCATATACGCGTAACTTCCGCATTATTGAACTAAATTTTTAGGACACCCGTTATTTTAACCGAGACACAAAATCCTCCTTCATTCCCCCAATCGTCTCGCCTCGGTCTCCTCTCGGCTCTGTCCCTTTCTCTTTGAGTTTTCCCTCCGCGCTATCGCGATAAAACATTGAGAACTGGTGAAACTCTGGTGTAATCTTGCCGGCCATGTTTTACCCCGAACACAGCCGGCTCTACCTACGATCGTACGGGTAAGAGGGAAAAAGACGATGGGACAGGGGGAGCTTTTTCTCTCTCGTAAAGTCGTGAAAGATATCGCCTCGCACCGGTGCCGATTAGACCCTCGTTTTCGTAAGAAAAGCTCACTTTTCTCAACATGCTTTATACACACGCGTATACATATGTATACATATAGATATCCGAGTATAAAGATAAGACCATTCTTACGCTCATCTTTCCCTGCAGTAAGATTTTTGAATGAAACCGTTCAATAGATTTTCCTCGTTGCATATATGGATGGGGAAAGAAATCTGACGTGCAATATTAAAAAGCTTCGTGAAAAGATTAGGAACTTCTTTACATCGATGTATGAAAAATAAAATAAAAATATATATGGTGGGATAGAACGCGGGATGAAATGTTGCCCCGATTTTTTATTTTTATCAATTAGAAGTTTTTAGCGTTCGCGATTTCTTTGGGAATGTTCTATAGAGGATAATGACGCATTTATACATAAATTTCGAACTTGAAAATACGTGTGGGAGATATGGGGTAAATACGTCCTGGTTGGAAACCACAGAGTAAGTTGTGAAAGTGATTTCCCAAGGCTGCTACTGCAATGAATCGCGATTCATTAGCTATCGTTCTTATATACGTGCTCTCTGGAGTCGAGACGCGAGTCTGAAACTTTGTTAGCCGTGAGACTCCTCGCTCTCTCTCTTCCTCAATTTTTTTCTTACACTTCCATGAATCGTACTTTCCCATATGGACCATCAATCGATAGAGACGAAGAGAAGTTTACCTCCCATATATCCTCGCTTAAACGCGATAATTTACAATGAGAAATCACATCGATCGGAGAAACGGTCTTTTCGAATTCGCACATCAGTCTCGCCGAGTATACCGTTATTATAGACGTATTAGTAGAAACTAACTATACCGCATCTGAGAACAAGCTTCTTCAAGATTAATCATTGTTTGAACGAGAACTCTCGAACCTCATAAAAAAATCTCGAGGCAGAAATTTTGAGGTTCATAAAATTTGATAATTATAACTTTCATTCGTTTAAAACTTGCTTCAGTGAGGTTTAGAGTTATTTTTATATCTGGTTATGAATATTTTCGAGAAGAGAAAATTTCATTAGGTCATATCAGATGAGTAATGTATTAAAATCATTCATTCAAAAATTCCGGCCACAGAGAAATGTATAATTTGGAATTTGAGAGAAAGTAAATTTATTCTGAAAGATTTAAGGGGTTTCGATACCACTTATCTACAATCGCATGTTAAACACATAGGAAATTGAAAAATGATAAAAATTTGATAAAATTTGGCGAGCATGTTCTTATACCTCAAAAAAGTAAAAATTAATTTTTTCAAAATTTTCATCCACGTCGTTGTTGAGTAATTGACCAACAAAATACGTTCTTATACACGGTGTGTATATCTATATGTCC
>JAPYYX010002792.1:0-13869 GCA_030522605.1 Cremastinae sp. B BG-2022a
TAACGGATAGAGTCAAATCTCGTCCCAATTTCATTTTACGTATTAATTAATTATGAATAATGATAATATTCTTTAATCGAAAATCACAAAAAAGACCAAGAAATTTATTGCTCTTAAAATTTCGACGTCGGAATTAAATTGAAAAATCAAATAGATGTACTGCGGAATTGACTCTACATACATCCTTAAAAAAAATCAAAAAAATTTAGATTTTTTTTTCGAAAACTACATTTCAAAAAGAAGAAAATACCCACTGGAAAAACGTGATAACGATAATTTAATCAGGAGATATAAATATTAAAAAATTATCATTTTGTTATTGTTTGTGCCTTTCAAAACTTTATAACCCCGAGGCTTTTGAAGATTAAGCGCTCAAAAGGCATATTTTGATACGTACAAAAACATATAATAAATTCAAATAAATCAAAAATTACAATTTTTAACATTCGGTGATTTGACATGGAATGATCCAAATAGATTCACTCTTCAGCTTTGTTTATTTGTATATGAATATAATGAATATTACCTGGAAAATTTTGAGGTCCTGTGCTTGGGCAGGACCAAATGATTCAGGAATCGTTCGGTGGTATCTTGGTGCAGGTTTTGCCTCGATCTGGTGGGCAGAGGGGGGTAGTGTTCAATGATCATACACGCTGCCTGTCCGTAGCTCGTGCTCCCAATTATAATATCCGCGTCCTGGACCGCTAACGAAGAAAGCGGTGACTCGACGGTCCCACGTATCGAACGATTAAACCGAGCGTCCGAGATGATGGTGGCTTTGCTTGTACGATGCCTGGACAATGTCCTGCCACCGCCGCCTGTACTGTGATCCGATCCTTTCCCTCTGGATGATATCCTGGATGTTTCTGAAAAATAAAAATCAATCATTTATTATAATGGCACTTTTATTTTTTCTTATTTTTATTAATAAAAAATTTTCTCTTCTGCTCATTTCTATTCTATTTGTTATCTACGAACAATTCATTGAAATTTGATCTAAAAAAATATTTTTTAAGTCGAAATTTCTCTCCAAAACCGTTAAATTAAAAAAGTTTAATGAATTTTTTTTTATTTAAAACAAATTTTCATAAGATAATTTTTTTTCATATCGTAAGAAAATAAAAATTTTTACTGCTTTCTGGTCATTCTGTTAATATAAATTAATTCTATTTTTTAACTACAAAAAATTAATAAAAATTTATTTTAAAAAATCTTTTTTTTCAAGTCAAAATTTCTCTTCAAAACTATTGCAAGAAAATGAAAAAAGATTAATGATTTTTTTAAAATCTTAATAAGAGAATTTTCATATCGTACGAAAATAAAAAATTTTTCCGTAGCATTTCGACCATCATTCGTTTCTTGAAAAAAAAAATCAAATCTCTCGTTAAACCGAATAATTTCGACGTTGCCAGTTTTTCCTCTCGCTCATGGGCATAAATCCCGTTGACGGCTTGTTAAAGACTTTCTTGCGATATGTAATCATTGGAGACGCGTTTGACGTCGCTCGGGGACGTGTTACTTTCCCGTTTTTTCTTCTCTCGTTACTCCTCTAATTTTGACGGAACGAATATTTCTTGAAAAAACATCGACCTGACTCCCTTCTTCCCCGGCCCTCCGATTAATTTTTTCACGTTGACCATTTAGACGATTTCGCGTTTGGGAACGTGCAAACTCCCTTCGGCTTCATTCAAACGTTTTTCTCGGACCGTTCACGTCCACGAGCGACCTCGAATTTTTACATCTGTCAAATTGAGGTTTGATTTCCGAAAAAAATAAAAAATGAAAAATGCTTCTCGATTGTCTTTGTTTTTATCGTTTCCATTGATGTTTCGCGACTGACAGACAAAATAAAATAAAAAAGTAGAAAATTTTGAAAAATGAAAATAAAATTTCGAATAAGAATTTTTTCTTTACCGATTGACAAAAATCACGTGAAAAGGTAAATACATTTTTTTTATCTGTTATTTTCAATAAAATTCACATGATTTTGAAAATGGAGTGGGAATTCGGATTTTTTGATAACATTGAAAATTATTAATCGAGGACATTCCTCAGGGGTCAGATAAAAGCGTACTCTCTCCCACTATTTAGATTTTCTTTCTTTCGCTCCAGTTTTTTTTTTGCGTCGGGGCTTCTATCAGATCGACCATCCGCTGCGTAACGATACACACAAACACAGTGACCGTTAAGAACTAACCTCCGCGCTTGCTTTTGTTATGTGATATTTCCTGTTGTGGAAACGTGGCCAGAGGATTAATCGCGAATTGCTTCGACAACAAATTTTTTTCATGCCCGAAGATTTTTCAATGTTCTTATCAATATAATTTATCAGAAAAGTTTACAAAAATAACTTCAGATTTTAAAAAAATATTTGTATTATTTTTTATGCAATCTTTTTGGACCATTTTGGATGAAGATTATTTTATCAAATTTTTTAGTCAATTTTTTATAATGATTTTGGTTTTAAAAAAAAATATATTTGTATAATTTTTGATGTAATCATTTTGGACCATTTTGAATAAAGATTATTTTCTTCAAATTTTGAATGAAATTTTACACAAACCGTGAATCTCCGTATAGCCAATACATTTTTTTAAAGATTAATTAAATTTTATTAAATTTATGATTGAATTTTTTACGAGCCTCAAGTTTCTTAAGGAAAAAAAAATTGGCCGAAATTGTTTTTTAACGATTTTACTTTTAAAAAAATATTTGTATAATTTATGATGCAATCTTTTCGGAGCAATTTGAATGAAGATTATTTTTTCGAATTTTTAATCAAATTTTCCACAAATCGTGAATCTTATGTTAAAGGTTAGGTTAAAAATCTTTTATTAAATTGATGATTGTATTTTTTACGAGCCTCAAGTTCCTGCAGAAAAAAAAATTGGTTGGAATTTTTAAAAATGATTTTAGTTTTGAATATTTGTATGTTTTTTTATGTAATATTTTTGGACCATTTTGGATGAAGATTATTTTTTCAAATTTTCAATCAAATTTTCCACAAACCGTGAATCTCCATATGACCCAATACGTTTATTAGACGTCAACATTTTTATTTTTTACTTTAAAGGTAAAATTTTTTTTATTAAATTCATATAATTTTTTACGAGCTTCAAGTTCCTCCAGGAAAAAAAGTTGATCGCAAATTTTTTCATGATTTTATGTAAGAAAAAGCATAATAAATAATTATTCGAAGTAAAATTTAAGTCGAGGACGCGTATCTCGACTTTGCCGTTGGTTCACGCGAAAAAATCAATTGCAACGTTACTTTAATAAACGCCCGCTTTGCAGCGTGAAGCTTTGTTGCACACACACGTTTCCCGTACGACTCGGATTTCGATGCATATTCGATCGATAATAACGAGAGTGTCGGACCGCCGACATACCTTGTACCGATCCGGACCTCTTCACAGAGATCTCCCACGTGAGTAAAAAACAAAAGAAACAAAAATTCGTCTCCTCAGCATTCAATTATCATCCAGTCATCAATAAATCTAAATTAAAACCACAAATTTAAACTTTCCTGCGATAGAAAAAAATAAAGATTTAAAAAATCGACGCTAATGTGGTGTTAAAAAACAATTGTAAATCGCGAAAAAAATAATAACTCCACCAGGAACGAATAATAATGGATGTCATGTCAAAAAACGGTTGTAATCGCGTCGAAAGAGCGGCCTTGGTTTTTTTTCCCTTATCGTCCAATTTCGCACGGTAAAATTGACCGTCAGCGTGCAATTATCCATCGAGTACCCGTGAGACGAGTTTCGATCATGCGGTTTTATTCGCGGTCGAACATTCGAGGCACCACCCCGTTTAATTTCCCCGTTGTCAAAAGAAAAATGAGAAAATCTGAAAAATTTTTCATTGTCAATTTTCCTCGTTCAATCTACCATATGGCATAATTTTTCGACGCTAGAAAAAAAATACGAGCATTCCGCTCTTTTTTTTCCTCGACAACTCACGTTTTTTGTATTTTATCGCGATGTTTATTCCTTTCAACTGTCCAATCATTTCTCCGTACACAGAGCCGTGGAATTTTCTTAGAAAAATTCACCGTGCGATATTTTTTTATTGTCACGGGACGGGAATAGATTTAACATGAATTTTGTCATCCCTGAGAATTGGACGAGGGTGGGTTTGGACAATGGGGACAAAAAAAGAATTTACCTGCTCGGCGCTGACGCATAAGTCGTGCTTTTATCAGGTTGACGATATCCCGGGCTGCAACTACTTTGTATTTTATTTAAATACGAGCAAATATACAAAAACTCAAATTTTTTTATACTCGTGTAGACTCTCGTTGAAAAAAAACCGAGTACGGATCAATTCGTGAGATTTCCCGGAGATTCGCGAAAAAAATTCACTTTTCCAGCTCTTATCGTACAAAAATTTATAGCATGCGAAATATTTTTTTTTTCGTGCTCGTGAAACACGAGTTCTGACGAAATTTCTACGACCAGCACAGAATCTAGATCCAGAGAGTTTGCACGATTATTTCTTTCTTTTTTGTTTTTTTTTCTCTCTGGCGAAAATCTCGAGAAGATTCGAGTTCTCGGTTTCTCCGGGGTTCTATCGCGACTGCTCTAGCTCGGGCATTACCGAGCACGGGTATGTCGCAAAAGAGGGGCGCCGTTGAGAGAGAAAGAAAGATAGACGAGAGAGAGAGAGAGAGAGAGAGAGAGAGGAAGGAGAGAGTTCCACCAAATCCGGGGGTACTTCAACGAGCTCCATCTTCTTTCTTCTCTTTCTTTTAACCCCGTTGGCGCAGGCGTAGGCCGTTGTTAATCGCGGAGATAGCGCATGTTTCGAGACTGCGATTCCTGGACACCAGGAGCAGCACCCATCGCGCCCTACGGGTCGTTTTACGTAACGTTCGAATCCAAAAAACTTTCCGCGAGCAAAATTTCTCGAGAGAGATTTCCAAAAAGACATCGACCGGACATAATTTTAGGGATCAAGCGAAACGACAATGCCGCGATACCGGCTCGTTCGCGAACTTTCCGTTAGACTCATTCGCAATTGAATGGCTCGTGTGTGCTTTGCATATACAGATCGACATTTCGGACGGAAGATGGCGCTTAAATCGCGCGAGAGACGAGACTCCTATTTATTGATCGTTCCAGTGGGGATGAACTGGTCGAGGGAGTTGTCTCGATAGAGAGGTAAGAATGTGTACTGCTTGTACTTGACGGTTGAGGAACCGGAATAATTATTTTACTTTCTTCAGAATTTTAGGAATTTCGATTTGGAAGTACTGCGGAAGTGATTTTGGCGGTTGCAGAGAAAACGCAGCGATAACGGTTTTTTCACTGATACGGCTGTCAGGTGCGGTTGAATTTAATTTCAGATGCGGTAGGTCAAGAATTTTTCAAAAAAAAATTGCGCTCCATTTTTTTTCTGACTCCTTTATAAATTAATTTATTCCTTAGCGTAAAATGTAAATTTTATTTTGTTTGGTATTGTTTGAAATTGAGTCGTTACGTCAGAGACGTTTGCACTGTATCAATTATTGCAACTTCCCATTTTCAACATCAATAATAATCTACCAGAAATGAAGAGCGAAATGACAATTTTGTATATGAGAAATTAAAAGGACGGTCGGAATTTACGAGATGACGAAAAGCCGGTGTTTATTTTTTTTTTAATGGTCGTTGGGGAGTATAAAGTTTTGCAAACGTAGAAATGATGGATTGCGCCACCTGTCGTTTCAAATATGACGTCATAATGCACTTTGGATGCTCGATGATAAAATGAGAGTCACTGCTCGAGCGTGTCATCGCACTTTCAGTCGCGAGTTCGTCAAATTTCAGACTCAGATCGAGCCGGTCTTTGTGATCTTTTTGGTCTAGGCGACGAGAAAAAAGCGGTTAAATCTGAACAAATTGCGCAAAGTTGCAGAAAATATTTCAATCAAGGATGAATTTCGATTCATTCGATTTAATTTTCATTCTGCAGTAATTTTAAGAATCTCAAAGGATTTATTATTACGATTCTTTCTTCTTTCAATTGAAAATATTCTTGTTATGATCGGCTGAATAATTTTCCCGAGAAAAAAATAATGCGTTGCATCCAAATTCTTTGCAACGTTTTATTTACTGTAGATTAGATAAGAACGATATCGCTCCGAGGCAGATTTGTGTTCGAAAAATTCATCAAAAAAAAAAAAAATCCCAATTTATGTCGATTTATCATTTTCGAGCCACCACGTGGAAGCGCACGTGGAAAATTTTTAGGTTATTTTCCTCAATTACGTGGAGGTAAATTTTTTTCCATCGTAGATTCTCGGCGAGGTTACGTTGACCGCGAGATAATAAGCGGCTGAATTTATATTCAAGTATTTATATAACGTTCGATTGCGATAAAGCGTTCGGAGCTCATAAAAATCACGAGGGACTCTGCGGGTTGGAGCGAAAAAAAATTCACGCGGAGGAGAGGAAAGTAGAAAGGAGCGAGTGAACTTATTTCCGTGGCTGACACGAGAGAGATGGAGAATCGGCAGGAGCGATGGAAAAAGAGAGACAGACAGCGGGAGTCAATAAGTCGCGAAACTCGTACACGCACGCGTTCGTACGTTTTCAAAATGGCGGTTTGGCTAAAATTAGCCTGAATTCCTGTCTAACGAAACGGGATATCTCACGAAAAAAAAAATATTATTACCAAGAAAGGAGAGGGATTTAAAATAATGTGCTAACATTGTTTTATGGCTCGATGCGTAATAATTTAGTGCTCATGCCTCGGGATCGAGGAAAAATAATGAAAGATAATTCTCTCGTTATCATCGATCTCGGATGAACTCGACTTACCTTGATGTCGATGAAAAGTCATATAAAATAGTAA
Source organism: Cremastinae sp. B BG-2022a (assembly GCA_030522605.1). Taxonomy (NCBI): domain Eukaryota; kingdom Metazoa; phylum Arthropoda; class Insecta; order Hymenoptera; family Ichneumonidae; species Cremastinae sp. B BG-2022a. The sequence continues at coordinate 6,841 of JAPYYX010002792.1, forward strand.
CGCCCTGCTGGACGGCCGCCTTTTAGCGTTAAAAATCAATGTAATCCAAGAAAAAGTTGGAACAGATGGATGGCCCCCTCGCGAGAGCAACCCGTTGCTCGATGTTTGCGGATCTTCCCAATTCGTCGTTTCCGAACTATTAAAAAAAAGACGCAACGAATTCTTGGTTAGGAGAAAAAAACATTTGACGATTCGGACTTGCGATGTAAAAATGAGGATCCGCGTTTACGCGAAAATCAGAAATTTATTTCTTACCTGAACGTCGACCTCCGCTAACGTCGATCTACGAAACGCGATTGACTTTTTTTTTTTATACTCACGGAAAACGATGTCGCGATTTTCTCACCGTTAATCAGTTACGTCCGCGAAATTAAAACAACGCAACCAACGATAACAAGTTTTGATGTTAAAAAAAAAACAAAAATCTATTTTTTTAATATATATAATGAAAAAAAAGTGAAGAGCAATGCGCGATGTGTTCCGGCTGTGACGACGGCTACTGCGTGAATGCAACTGCGGAAAGCTCGACTCAACAGGTCTGTGATTCACGACGCGAATGCCCGGGGAGATGGCTCCAAGATTTTATTTCTCGTTTAGCGATTACATGTTGCGATTTTATAATCTGTGAAATCAGTTTTTTTTTTTAAATACTTGCAATCTACTGAATTTTTTACTCTTGTATATTTATCGTTTCTGTTTTCTCGGGAAAACTTTTCTAGGGAAAATAAAAGTTATACAAAAAAACTAACTTTTATGAGTCAAATAATGTTTTATTTTTAAAAGATTTTTTATCTAAAAACAGCGTTAAAAAGGTAGATAGATTTCTTGTGAATGTGAACCATTGCTCACGGTTTTTAAAAAAAATTGTATTTCTTCTCGGGAAAACTTTTCCACGAAAAATAAAAGTTATACAAAAAAACTAACATATGAGTCAAAATAATGTTTTAAAAATTTCGATAAGTTTCTTGTGAACAATTTTTTCAAAAAAATTGTATTTATCTTTTATTTTTTCTCCTCGTACGTTCCTGGTTATCGAAATTCATTTCTTTTTCGTCGACCGAACGAGAGCGTTTCGATCGTTCGGGAAAGTCTGCTGCGTAGATCAAGTTCACGACTTTAAACAGATTGCGACAGAACAATTATCGCTTATCGAACTAATAGAAGTTCGAAGTACAACGCATAGGCTTTTTTCGATTTATCTACTATTTTAGACAACTCGCCGGTTTCGATCGCACTCGCGGGTTTATTCCTCGTCGTTTTTCGTGCTTGTCATCAACCGGACGTAACCTCTATCAATGGTAACACAACGAGATCGCATATTTGCACGTGATGCTGGTCACGTTTTTTGAATCGTCGCTGTCGCAGAGACTTTTTCCACATTAGCTTGATCCTCATACAAAGAGAATAGGTTAGTTCCGGTTATTACTTTTTGATTCATATAATTTTCCAGTTTCCTGTATTTTACAATCGTTCTTTGAACATAAAAATTAGAAAAAAAATGTATCCAATGAATTTTTATGAAAACAGATTTTTATATCATTTTTTATTCTCAGCTGTGTTGCCAAATATGTTGCAATTAAAATGTTTTGTTTTTTGCTTTAAAGGAAATAATCGCTTAACAATGTCGGAGGATCAAAATCATCCATCGGTTTTTCCATACACATGCATAACGTGCAGAGTCGCATTCAGGGATCTCGAAGTTCAGAGACAACATTACAAGTCGGACTGGCACAGATATAATTTAAAGAGAAAAGTCGCCGAGTTGCCACCGGTCTCCGTAGAAGAATTCCAAAAACGCGTTATAGCGCAGCGCGGAAGAGACGATCAGTTGAGGAGCAACGACACAACGACTTGCAAAATATGTAGAAAAAGTTTTAGTACAAAGAACCAATTTGAGAATCACATCTTGTCGAAGAAGCACAAGGAACGAGTGCAGAGAAGCGAAACTGGCCAGGAACAAGAGTCGGAGACTGAAGATGAACCTATGACGGAGAAAGAGAAATCCGAGAACAAGAGCTCCAAGTCATCCAATTCTAAAACACTCGAAGATACAAAGAAATCTCCAGAGGATGATATGGAAGTAGAGTCTGACGTTGAGACAGTAGATTCAGACGAATGGAATGAACATCGAGTGGAAAACAACGATTGCCTGTTCTGCAACAATCACAGTAGAACTTTCCTACGGAATCTCAAGCACATGACGACTGCGCATTCTTTTTTCATTCCAGATCCCGAGTACTGCGTTGACCCTAAAGGCTTGTTGAATTATCTAGGAGAAAAGATATTTTTTGGATACATGTGTATCTGGTGCAACGAGACAGGGCGAGCTTTCCAAAGCGCGGACGCAGCGAGGGCGCACATGATTGACAAGGGTCACTGCAAGATGAGACACGAGGGCGAATCGCTGGCGGAATACGCTGAATTTTACGATTATTCTTCGAGCTATCCAGACTCCGGAGAAGCCGATCCTGACGCCGAGGTCGAAATCCCGGAGCTCGATGACACAGATTATCAACTCGTCCTACCGTCTGGCAATATCATTGGCCACAGATCTCTTATGAGGTATTACAAGCAGAGTTTGGATCCCAACAAGTCCGTCGTTCCAGCGAAGAGCGAGAAACTACGGAAAGTAATTTGCCAATACAGAGCACTCGGCTGGTCCGGGACCGAAAAGTCAGCTATTGAAAAGAAAGCTCGTGATATTAGTTACATGCAGAGAGTACAGGCCAAATACAGTACGAAGCTGCAATTCAAATCCAACAAGTTTCAGCGACATTTCAGGCCGCAAGTCAATTTCTAGAATTCGCGTTTCCGTAGGATGAGCCAAAAAACCAATCTTTCTCATTTATGGATTAAAATGAATTTATATATCAAATAAATTTGTAGTTCAATTTTGAAAGGTGTCGGTGAGCACTCAAAGTTTTCCATTTAAATAACACGTAAAAAATTTTTTTTTCATTAAAAATGCTGTAACTTTTGAACCGTTCGAGAGAGAATTTTTTTACCCAGTAGATTCTCGAAGAGCACGAAATTTCCTAAAAAATTAACCCTGAGTCGATTTTTTAAATTCAAATTCATATCTTCAGAGGCCATGAAAAGTTAAAAAAGTTAAATATGTAGTTTTAGCATTTTTTTATTAAAAATATTTTTATTTAATGAAAAAATATTTTATTTCATTAATCTAAATTTTTTCATTAAATAAAAGAATGCTAAAACTACATATTTAACTTTTCATGGCCTCTCAAGATATGAATTTTTGAATTTAAAAAATCGACTCAGGGTTAATTTTTTAGGAAATTTCGTGCTCTATAAGAATTTACTGGGTGAAAAATTCTCTCTCGAATGGTTCAAAAGTTATAACATTTTTTACGAAAACCAAATTTTTTACGTGTTATTTAAATGGGAAACTTTGAGTGATCGCCGACACCTTTTAAAATTGAGCTACAAATTCTGCTCTGTGCATGAATTTTTTTTTTTTCGATACATAGATTCATTTTAATCCATAAATGGGAAAGGTTAGTTTTTTTGGCACACTCTAGTGTTTCCGCCTCTAGAACCTTCTGCCATTTTGCATTTCCGGTAACGAGTGTAAAAATTAAGTAGGATCTCGAAATAAATAAGAATCTTCGTTTATCCACGATTTCATTCATTTTTCAATTCCTTACAAAATAACGTATTATATATATATTTATATAATTTATTTTAGAATATATACGACGACAACAAAAATATTTAATATTTATTTTTATGATAGTTCGTGTGTTTCTTGCTGTTCCCGCCAGGGGTATCAATCACTGATTAATCAGCAACATTTTTTTGGTGTACAAATGTGAATTTTGTGCTTCAGTTTCTTGTCGCGAAGGACGACCTTTGAGACCCGTCAGTTAACAAATTTCTTCTCTTCTGTTGATTTTCTTCTTTCAATTTTCTTATCAAGCTCAATTGTCAACAAATATTGTATCGTATACAATAAAAGTCACTTTTTGTTTTTTATCTCGTGGAAGGGCAGTTTACCGATTCTAAACGACTATGACGTTTAAATCACAATAACGTACTATCCGAAGCGACTCTTTCGTTAATTAGAGAGCATCGGACATACACGTCCGTCCGGACACAACGATGACGAAGACGACGACGATCACGACGAGTAAACTAATTTTTTTCTCCTTTTAGGAATCTTTTGATGCAATTTACTTTTTTTTTCTCTTATTGTCATACTTTCAATGATACGAGATACAGTGAGTTTTCCATCTACTATAGTTTCGTTTTTTTGTCTCGTTCCTTCGATAACATCGAAAGGATTTTTTTAGGTTATGACTTCCATTTGTCGTTCAGTTCAAAATTTTTACCATCAGCTTCACCGACTTGTGCGGCGGCTTAGGTCTTATTTTTTCATCAAGCTCCGAGTACAGCAACTCCGCGACAGTGTCGAAACCGTGTTTGCTAAAAACACTTTGGGAAAATATCCCGGTTGCGTCGGCCTTGAAAACCTGCAACGAGATTCGTCTTTTAGGTTGTAGATATTCGATCAAGAAATTTTCTTCAGACGGAGAAAATACCTTTCAAGATTATATAGAGCAAGCACAAGTTTTTTTTCATATCTTTGAAATCGCATAAAATTATCTCATGCAGATGGAAACGTCGAGTGTACATGCTGGAACAAAAGAAGAAAATAAAAATAGTGAATGGTGTGCAGGACTTTCGATTGGTTCATTCATTATAAATTAACCCCCAAATTATTAAGGGTGGTCAAATCTGTCCGGGCAAAAATCACTTTTCTTCGCGCATTGCTTGGTATTTGTTGAAAAAGAAATATATTAAAAATTACAATATCGAAAAAATTCCTGTTCGTCCTTCAAAAGTACATTCTAAGGATGACCCATGAATTTCTTCAGATTTTTTAATTGATAATTGTGGATGTGGTAGCGCAGAGTGACTCCCCTTTATACTGCCGAAAAACCCTTCATAAATTGAGGGTTAAATTTTTTACAAAACATTTCATCATTCCAAAATGTTTTTTTTTCATTTCAATGTTGAACGCAACATTTCGCGAAATGTTGACATTGATCTGAACAGGAAATGCATCGTACGCGATATGTGTGCTGAAATGAAACAAGGCGAACAACGCATGCGCAAACTTCATCAACAGGAAACGTCAGATTCTAACCTTAAAACCAGCGTTCTTCGCGACTTCTACGCTATCTTTCATCAAAACATGGGCAAGGCCCTTGCCTCGAAATTCTTCGTCGACGCTCAGAATTCGACAGTCGAATATTTCATCAACGCCGTACTTAGCGAAGAGATCAATCTGTTGATTGAGCTTGTTTAAAAGGCCAAATATAATCGTAAATTTACCATCTCCCGTCTCCAACAAGCGGCGATCGTAGTCCTCGCTATCGCTTCGTTTTAGTATCCCGTTTAAAACGAGCCCAGCTATCTAAACGATTTTTATTTATTTTCAGAAAATTATAAAAATATACCAAGCATATAATAATCGAAATGGAGCAATAATAAATATATAATAATAACAATAATAATCCATTAAAATGTATAGCTTCAGCAGCCATTGCTTGTTTAGCGATTCAACCGCCAGATGTCTCATTCTCGAATTTCAAAGAATTCAATGTTTATAAGTGAGACGAAGAAAAATTGAATGCGCAGAATACAAAAATTGTAAATTAGCAAATGAAGTAAATAATATTATTGAATGCTTGTGGTATTGAGTTACCGTTTCATTGTCGGTTACGAGCATTCTCGAGTAACCCTGTTGAAGGGTAGCTAGACAATGTTTCTCGAGGTCCTCATGAGCTTCACCCTTGCGGCAGAGTCCAACGCCATTGTTTAGCGGCTCATCAGCAAAAAAGTTGAATCTCAGATGTTCGATGACCTCCTCAAAGCGCGATTCCGGTATCGCCTCGACTCTCATTCCACTACAGGACATGACTCCTTTATTTATTTATTTTTATTTTCTCAAATATAAATCCCTCGGACGTTCAATGATCGCTCGCTCGCGACGATTTTCACTTGACTCTTTTGTCAATTTACTTTTGGTCATATGTATATTGCTCGTGCCCCACCGTGACGGGAAATTTTCACGCGCACGTTCCGCAGCACTGAAGGGACGCGTGCTGAACGAGCGAGAGAGAGAGAGAGAGAGCAGGCTCGAGCATATCGCTCCATTGGCACACTGGACGCTCTTGCCCTCCATATTGATTGACCCAGTTCAAAGACTTCGTAGGTTATGATAATACTGATGATTATTCATCACGTATATTTGTTCAAGTATTTTGTCTCCACCCGCTGGATATTCATCTGCCATGGACATTCTTTTCTGAATGACTCTTCTTCACTCTTATCGAAATGCATTTCATGATAGAAAATGCAAGGTTAGAAAGAAATGAAAAATATGTTGTTCAGGCCATAGCAATGTAATCATAAAATCAACGAAAATTTTTCAACGCTCATTTTTTGCCGAAAACAATAATCCTAAAGTTTTACTATGGAAAACATTCATTTGTAAACCGATATATAAGCAAGAACTCTAACCGAAAACAAGTCAGATCAAAAACGCAAGACAACCGATTCCAATACAAGATTCAAAAAAACAATATTCCAATTATTCAATAAATTTACTTATAGTTTGTTATATGTAAATGACGTACGATCATTTTGAACAACCAAACAAGAGCTATTGTGAAATAGAAGCGCTGCACTCATGTTTAACCCCCTTACGAGTACGAGAGGGACAGATGCAAAACGGATTTGCGATTTTCGATTTTAGAAAAAACAAGAGAACAACATTTTTCTTTGATTGAAAGAAAACAACGTCATTCTTTTTTTCCGTCGAAAAATGTTCATTTTTAGAGAAAATATATAGCAAAGTTCAATTTTGCACGATATATATAGGACACTTGAACATTGCTTTAATTGTAAGAGCAATGGAAACCAAAAGTTACTAGATTTCGTAAATTACGGATTTATCAATTAATAAATGAATTTTCATAAAAAATTGGACCACACCGCCATTCT
>JAPYYX010002793.1:0-13863 GCA_030522605.1 Cremastinae sp. B BG-2022a
AATGTTCTTAGCAAATAAAAGACTATTTGATATTAAATTTTATCAAAATTTGAAATATTGTAAATTTTCACCAAATTTTTGGGGTACCCCATTTTGGCCTCCCCTCCCCTATATTATCAATTTTTTTAAAATTAAAAATATAATTTCTGTCATTGTTTATAAATTTATTTTTTAGCTAAAAATTATGCAAATTTTTCATTTTCTGTGTTATTAATTTTTTTTTTAATTAAAATAATATATTACATTATTTTTACATGAAAAAATCAATCGCAGATTCGAATTTAAAAAAAACGTTGGCGTTCTCTTTTGAACGTGATTTGCAGTTGGAAAATGTGGATCTAGAGTCGTCGAAATTTTGTTTAATCGATTCGAAACTGTGTGAACGACCTTAAATTTTTGCGCGTGCGATACGAGAGGAGGCCTGCGTCAAGTAAACAAATCTAAAATTAGTGACAGACCTACTTTTTTTTAGATCCAACTCATAATCAAAATATCGAATTTTTCGCACGAGGAAGACGGACGGAGAGAAGATATAAAACAAAATTATCTAGACTATAAAACATAAATTCGTTTAGCGAGGAGAATTTTTTTTTTTTTTTTTCGGAAGAGAAAAAAAAATGGGAAATAAAAAGTAAATATCTGAAAGAAATTTCGTGGAAAAATGTACGAATCCGAGGTAATAAAATGTAGAAAAAATGAATTGGGATTTTTTAATATCAATTAATATCAAAGAAAATGAAAAGAGTGATAAAAAAGGTGGAAAAATTTGAAAAAAAGTCACGTGGCAAATTGGACAAATAAATAGATACTCCGATGGCAATTCGAGTCTCTCCTCGTTCCTCCTCGGCGTTTCTATACCGAGTTGAACTGACGTTGGACCGAAATAGACGGCGATCAGTCGATGACACCGTGCCGAGATTTAAGACCGGGCTAACGCGAGCGGGGAAAGGAACGCGGGATGGTTATAGAAAAGCACGAGAAATGCCAAAGGAGACGCGAGCGCGTCATCGATCGTTTCGATGAGGTCAAACCAACTCGAGGACTCACTGACCGTCTGACTCGCCTCTTCGCCTCTCAATCCAAAAAGCACACCTGTCAGATTTTTCGAACTTTCGAATAACAGAGATCATTTTATACGATTTTAGCATTCGATATATCTTTTTATTTTTAATTATTTATTGTTTATTATTGTTATAATTTATTTAGTCAAATTTTTTTGTTATTTAATTGTTCATTATTATTCATTTGTTCAGATTTTTCGTCATTTCGAATAACAGAGATTATCATTTTGTACGATTTTTCCATTTTATGTATTTGTTTATTTTTAATTATTTATTTTTTTGTTGATAATTTTATCGATTAGATTTTTTGATGGTTTATTAATTTATCGTCACTTCGCCTCTCAATCCAAAAAGCACACCTGTCAGATTTTTCGAACTTTCGAATAACAGAGATCATTTTATACGATTTTAGCATTCGATCTATCTTTTTATATTTAATTATTTATTGTTTATTATTGTTAGAATTTATTTAATCAGATTTTTTTATTTAGTTGTTCATTTTTATTCATTTGTTCAGACTTTTCGTCATTTCGAATAACAGAGATTACCATTTTGTACGATTTTTCCATTGTCATGTATTTGTTTATTTTTAATTATTTATTTTTTTGTTAATAATTTTATCGATTAGATTTTTTGATGGATTATTTAATTTTTAATTATTTAGTTGTGCATTTTTATTGATTTATTCAGTAGGATTTTTTCATCTTTTGACTGTGCATGGATTGTTAATTTACTTTAATTAATTTAATTTAATGTCCACAAAGGACATCTGTCAGATTTTTCAACATTTCGAGTAACAGATTATCATTTTTAATCATTCTGTACGATTTTGGGATTTCGAAGGATTTTTTATTTTTAAATATTTATTTATTTTTATTATTATTCACATTCATTGAGATTTTTTGATGTATATTATTCAACTTTTAAATATTTAGTTATTCATTTTCATTCATTTATTCAGTAGGATTTTCCGACCTTTCGACTGTGCATGAATTATTATTTTTAAGATTTTAGCATCTGATGTATTATTTAATTTTTAATTATTTAGTTTCTGATTATTATTCATTCGACGATATTTTGCTGCGATGTCCATAAATTATTCCTTCAGACTTCTCTGAACCAAATTTCATGTCAGGATAACATAATTTCTACGTGACTTGACAAAGTGTCACGTTCGATCATTCCGAGTCTCATTTATTCCCTTCGGTCCGTATTTGCCGATTAAATATTTGCGATCACCCATTTATGCGAAACGATACATCGAACTACCGGAATACATCCGTAAATTGATTTGTTAACAAGAAACTTTTTCAATTGATTACATTTGAAAATAAAAATTTTTATATTTATATATTTAAAAAAATTTTATATTTATATATTTAAAAATTTTTTTTTAAATATTTATATTTTTATATATTAATTTTTATGTTCGCAATTTTTCAATTATTTTTTATTTTTGCTGCGGAGTGTTCATTATTGCTAGGCCATGAATGAATATTTTTAAAAATTTAGGTCAGTATCTTTTTGCAAAAAAAAAAAGGAGACGAGAAAAGACGAATTTCGTTTTCGCAATATCGGAACGACAGCGCGTGAGAAAAGTCAAGAGAGTCTGCTTCGATCGAGTCTTCGAGTCTGTCGTGTCGAGGTCAAAGGAATTGGATGATACAGAGAAGCGCGGATGGGGATCTCATCAGAGAAATGTAACACAGAACAGAAAATCGACTCGAGTAAAAAATAAAGTCATCAAACTATGATGTCAAAATTCATTAAAAAATTATTTTTTCAAAAAAATTTTTAAAAAATCGTAAAAAAAGTCATTTGAAATTCTTATCAAAAACACCACGAAAATTATTCATTAAAAAATCATCCATATAGAAAAAAAAATTAAGAAAAATATTGACAATAAAATAAGAATAAAAAAAACGAATCAAAATTATTAAAATATGAAAAAAATTTTAAATAAATGAATGGAAAAATAAAAAATCTCATAGAACATGTTAACGTGGCTCGTATCATGTACAGATCCGAGGAAATGTTCGTCAACGAGGAAAAGTGTCTCGATCGAGGGTAAAAAGAGTAAAAAGGTGCGGGAAAGGAGGTGAGACGTTGGTCTTTTAATTCGTACGGCAGAAACCCGTCTATTTTTCGACGGACAATCGCGCCAGAAATATACCGCGATAGCCTCCCCCCCGTGTTAATTTTGTTCCTTGGACGCTCACATGATCGGCCAGCAAAAAAGCGCCGAAACGATGAAAAGCACTTTTCTCTACATTTCACACTCATTTTCATTTTTCAACGCATGCCACGATAAATGTTAACATTTTTATCTATTTTTCGTATATCTAGAAGAAATAAGGTGATAGAAAATATATCAGAAGACAACGAAAAATAATATTTAATAAAATTTTAATGTAAATTGATTAATTTATTTAACATTGACAGCAATAATCAATCATGTACTCGATATACTTGTAAATTTCGTATTCTTAACATTTTTAATGGAATAATTATAATTGTCAATATACTGAAAAAAAGAATCTCCAATATTTTATAAAATTTTATAGGAATACAAAATTTTTTTTTAAGTTAAATTTTTTAAGGATCTAATTGTTTAATGTACTTAAATATTTCTAGACTTCTATTGTTAATATTTTTTATGAAATAATGATAATTTTTATGAAATAATGATAATGATAAAAATATTTTTTATGACATACTGATAATTGTTGCTGTCAAAATAAAAATAGAATTAAGATAAAGGACAGATGACGAGTACTTTTTGATTCCTCAGTTCATCACTCGTAGGTACCAAGTTTTCAAAGTTTTTTCCTCTCCCACACAACAGGATATCGTATAAAACGAGGAAGATTATGATTCTTGGTATGAGAACTCGTAACTCATACGGGAGAATGCACATTATCGTTTTTACCCTCCTCTCGCGCGTCTACTCGTCTCTCCTCGTTCGCTTTGCTTTGCTTTCTGTTTCTCTATAAATCCGCGAATATGCAAAAGTTAAGGATTTACTGGCCGCAGCGCAACGAAAGTACGAATTTAGAAAGTGGGAGGATGACGAATGGAACGAGGAAAAATGTAACGTCGAATTATTCTTCGCAAAGGATAATGGACATTTACTGCTCTATCGAAATTGGTTTGTTGAGAATAATGTCTAGTCTTTTCATTCGATAAATATATTTTAGAATATCTGAAAAATCAAAATATTTATTTTTTTAATAATTTTATTTGTCATAAGGAATTACGAGATCATTAAATTGATAATTATTTTATCATCGTATATAAAAAATTCATGTTAGATTTATTTTAATTTTTACTTTTGATTTTCAAAATTTAATTTTGATTTTTGAAATTTTTACGATTCCGAATTTTTTGGGTTCTAACAAAATGCAGTTTGAAACTGCAGCTAAAAAGTTTATTGCTATGAATTTTCGTCGTCAGTTGTTTTAAATTACATCGAGTTAATTTAAAAAAAGTTTTTAGGATTAAATTTTTTTTTAATAAAATTTATTTTGATCCTGAAGGGAGTAATATTGGACGTGTGTGCGTTCAATCGATCTCCTTTTGGTTTATACGTTCAGAGGTACATAACGTTGTGGCTAGCCGGTCCGTTGGTCTGGGACCGATCGCGTCTTCGTCTCGCTCTTTCTAACAGCGTCGGGTGTTATAAGACGCGAGCAGAATTTATTTTCGTCCGGGGCAAAAATATCGCAAGGTCGCGCGATGCTAAGCCCGCGATCTCGCAGCCGACATCCCGCCTCGCTGTCACAAGTCCCGCGAAGCTTTTTCTCGCGCTTGTCTCACTCTCCTCACTCTTCCGTCTTCCAAAAAAATTCGCGACCGAGCAAAACGATGCAAAATTTATAATATTTACTTCCCCGAATTTCCTCCCCTCTGGATTTTCTCAAAATTCAATTCAAAATGAAGAAAGCTCGAAATTCAGAAATAATAAAATAAGCAAAAAGATTCAAGACGTTTCGAGGATTCGAGAAATCGCCGCGACGCGCCGCCACTTCCCAGTTTGATAAAATTCGTAGCGAAAGCTTGCAGTATCGACGGAAATTTGAGGATTCCTGCTTGAACGATTATCGTTCAATTCCAATTTCCGGGGTAAAATGTACATTCAATTTTATCAATCGGAGAAACATTTCCGTATGAAATCTGTGCTTGAAAAAAATTGCCAAGAACTTTAATTTAACAGAGATTCTTTAAAGTAAAAATAAAAAAAAGCTCAATTACAATCCCAAAAAAAGCTTTACAAAATTTTTTGCAAATACGTTCTGCAAAAAATCTCAAAAAGCACCCCAAAAACCTTTCATTAAAAAAAGCTCGATGCATTAAAAAAAGCTCGATGCATTAAAAAGCTCGATGCCTGTTTAAAAAAGCTCACGTGAAAAACTTAAAAAAAGCTCCGTAAAAATTTATACAAGTATCAAAAAATGTTAAGAAACTTTCGTAACAAAATTTTATGAACAATTATTCTAATGTAACTTGCAATAAAATAACGTAATAAAAACTGAAAAAAAATTTCTATTCAGTCATTTATTTTAATGAAAAAGCTTTCATGAAAAAAAAAAATGAACAATCAGTCCACAAAAAATCTCCCTCGGCAATGGAGAAATTTCGCGTAGACTCGCACGGTACGATCCGTGACCGTGAGTCTCGGGATCACGTGTCTGACCGATAACGAAATTTACTACTGGCTCGTAAGCATTCGGAGCGCCGCGGACGTCAGTGCTCTCCCGGCGTCCAAAAATCTGTCAAGTCGGATAAAAATCGTCGCGTCCTCACCGACGAATAATTACACTACGATTTCGTTAACACGCCGCGAGAGCGGGAAAGCAAGAGGAAAAAAAAAGAGGAAAATATAAATAAAAAGGGGGAGAGAGCGGGAACGAAAAATCGAAATAATGTCGCGCGTACGAAGCTCCCGCACATTTTCTCTCTCGAGTGACCGAACAAATTTAGATCTCAAATCGGGTATAGACGAGGCTTATTCTTGAAATTTTATAACACCCGAACAAATTTCTCAACATTACTGGATTATTTTAGACTTTGAGTAAAAAGAGGATATGACGTCGCACGGAGGCGAACGTCGAGCCAACCCGGCTTCAACATCGAGTTGTCTTCTTCGAAACGTCACAAGATCACTTGTCGCGGAAAAGTTTCACGTTAGACGCGGCCGTGTCTCTTCGCGATGCCTTTGGCCTTTCCTCATGCATCACTCGCAACATACACGCACACTTACCAATTTAGAAATTAAATTTAGAACATTAAATAGAAAATTTATAAAAATTAAAAATAGAATTTTTATCATTTTGATCATAACATAAAAATAAATTAAAATTGATAGCAATATTTATATGAATTTATATGAAAATTTATGTAATATTTATATGAATAAATTTTTGAAATATTAAATAATAATAAAAATATTGAATTTATGAAAAATAAATACAATAAATGAAATCTGATTTGCGTTTTTGATCGATTGATTTGATCCATTTCGATCGATCTGTCTTTTTCTACTTCTCGATTGCCTACGCGGCTCGCGGATAGTCAGGGAGGGTAGAGTGAGAGGAGAAACATAGAGAATGCTTATTTATGGATTATGATGGGCACCGACGCCAAGCCCAATTCTTCCCCCCTCGCTACCGCACACGAGCAACAACTGCATCGCGATGATACGTTTCATGACGCTCGTGAGTAGAGGGCGGTTTCGATGCTTGATACTGTAACATCGATGCGGAATAGAGATAAAATTTCGTAGACAACAGAAGCTCTAATGATTGTCTTCGTTTTTCAAAACAAAAAAATTTTTTTTAAATTAAAAATTTTTTTAATTTTTTAAAAATTAAAAATTTTTTAAATTTTTTAAAAATTAAAAATTTTTAAAATTTTTTAAAAATTAAAAATTTTTAAAATTTTTTAAAAATTAAAAATTTTTTAAATTTTTTGAAAATTAAAATTTTTTTAAATTTTTTGAAAATTAAAAATTTTTTAAATTTTTTAAAAATTAAAATTTTTTTAAATTTTTTAAAAATTAAAAATTTTTTTAATAATTAATTTTTATTCAATTTTTATATTTGTCTAATTATAATTAGACATAAAATTCATATAAATAAATGTAAAATTTTTTGATGATTTTTATTAAATTAAATGTAAAAAATGCTTATTTCTTATTGAAGATTTTTTGAATTATCTTCTGGTTATTTATACGATTCATATTTGTGATTTAAATGATAAAAAATTTATTTTTTGAATCCTTGACTATATTTTAATAATGACAGAAAATCTAGGTGTGAAAATGAAAATTCATTACGGAAATAAAACTGTAATTTTGGCATAATAATCGTATACAGAAAATAAAAATACGTGAGGTCGTTTTTACTCGTACGAGTACGTGACGTAACTCGGAGAATACGGCGTCGAGCTAACGCGACAATTATCGAGAGATCCGCGAGAGCTTTCGTCGATGATGACGATCTCAAGAGTCGTCTATTTATCACTGTCATTCCTCTTTCTCACTTTCCGAAATAACACGAATTTTCTCTTCTCTCGCCTCCTTTATTTTTCTCTTACAACTTGTTTTACATGAATCGCTTCAATATTTTTCTACAAATTGCTCATTTTATTCAATTTATTTTCATTCGTTGTGAATTGGATTTTTTCGTTTCTATTTTCGTTTTATTTTTTCATTGGATTGTAATTTATTTTGCTTATTTTTATTTATCTTCAATAATGTTTATTTCACTAATTTTTCATTGATAAATTGTTCGTTAAATAATTTTTTTGTTATTTGACGATAAAAAAATGATAAAAGTTTGTTAAAATTAAAGTTAAAATGTCCGATCGTTTGATATAAAAATATCAAATGTGCATTCGGTCTAGAGAAAAGGTGAAATTTTATTTTATTCCATTACGTCAGTTGAGTTTAATATTTTTCTTCACTACAATATCCGGCGAAGAGAAGTTGAAATTTTACCGTATTATTGTTTCACGTGCGTGTGACACTCGCTGGCTTGTGCCGAGACCGAGGGTCCCTAAGCACACGCATTATAATCATGATTCATGGGTCGGAACTGGCAGAGATCCATGGAAAAGATCCATAGATCATTGGAATCAAAGAAGGAGCGAAAAAATCGACGGCCATTGTCACGAAAGATTCGCGGTGGAAAATTTTCTGATTCCTGAATTTTCTTTCGACTAGCCAAAATGCTAGATAAAGAAAAATTTTCGGTACAATAACGCAGAGATAAATTAAACAAAGGAGTGCAAATTTTTTCTATTTTCTTTTTAATTTTTTCATTTAGTTCCTAAGTAATAAAAAATCTCTCTATCATTATTGATTTGATACCTTTCTATCAAGTAATAATTTCAACAAATTCTTAATGAAGAATAATTTGGAAATATTAATGTATCAAAAAAAAATTATTTTCAAATTATTGCTCATAAAATTTTTTTTTGCTATTCTAGCTGCCATCTAAAATTATTATTCGAACCATCTTGCATCGAATTTGCGTGGAAAAAAATGGAAATAATAAACAATTATTTACATTTTTATTTATTTATTGTAATTAATAAATAAATAACTTGTAATATTAATAAATAAAATGGAATTTCGTTACAAAAACGATGGAGTAAAATTTTTTCCTATATTTTAGAGATTCCATTAATCATTTTATAAAACCACAAATATTTTCCTCATTGTTTTCGTGAAGTCAAATTTTAGTGCTCGTTTAATAAATCTTTGAACTCGATGATCGAAACAATGACGAATTTGACGTTTCGGTTGACGAAATACTGAAAATATACAAAGTGTCTGGACCGGTTCGTATATAATATTGGCGATAATGGCTCTGTGAATATTTCGTGATGTTCGACACGTGTCAGTTTGCTCTCGTGTACGTTGCATCATTGTATCGATTTACTCGCGGCACGCTTTTGCTTGAGAAAACACAAGCATTTTCATTCCCCTTCTTTGTTCATTCCAAAATCGAACGAGTGCCAAAAAATGATCGAAAACTGTCAAAAGAACTTGATTTTCCTATTAGAATCCCTTTCAACCAGAATTTATTATCTAGCAGCGAAATAGAAAATAAAAAAAGAAAACTCAGATATAAAAATATCAACTTCCACTATTTTCATCGTTCATTGAATATCGAGTCAGATTTATAAAAAAACTGCCAAAAAACTTAATCCCTGCCACAATTTAATGGGAAATAAAAGATAATAAAATAAACGTTAAATTGTATCGTTAACCATGAATTACAATACAATAAATACGAGATCAATTTTCATAAATCAACAACGAAAATGTATAAATTGTAAATATTTAAGCTTGTAAGAAATTTTTATAAATTATGTAAATTCTGTAAATTCTTTTTAAAGTTCAGAGACCCACGACAGCTGAAATTTTGAAATAATTCAGTGAAATTCCTGTGTCATGAAAGAACTTGTTCAATTTGACAGACGAATGTGGTTTGCGGTACCAGAAAACAAAGAGACGAGAGCCACAAATAATATTAACTCAATGTCAATGTCAGGTTGGGAATAAGGAAAATTCGTTTTTAGATGAATTAGTGTCTAAATTAATGTATGAAGATACTAACAAATTGAATAAATTTTACAATCGAATTGAATTATGTAAATACAATATCGTAACGATAAATCAAATTTAAGTAAACTAAAAAAAAAACATTAAAATTTAATTTGAAAAAAATATTCCTATGGAAATAAAAAATTCAATTTTTAAAAATTAATTGGTATCTAAATTAATTTGATAACAAATTAACTAAATTTTGTAATTGAATTAGATATGATTTATCGTAACGATAAATCGGATTTGAGTACAATCAATAAAAATTGTTAGAATTCAATTTTGAAAAAATGCAGAGAAAATGAAAAATGTTACTTGCCAATAATATGGTGGTATTTCTCGACGAACTGAGCAGTAGTTTGAATTCCCATTAGTGCCGAATCTCGGTGCAAAATTTTCCAGGATCCGCCGATAAAACGATCTACTCCAGATTTTTCCCTCCTGGACGACCACGCGTCACTTGACATCCAATTTTCATCCGACACTTTTATTCACTCATTTTTCGTTTCTTTTTTAATCCTTATCACAGTCACGACTATCTGTCACAAAAAAAAAATTTTTTAATGCATGAAAAAAAATTTCTTAATAAATTTAATTCATATTAGTAATGTTTAGTAATTTTTTTTTTAATTCTTCATTTTTTTCAAATCGAATGATTTTCAATTTTTATTTTCTTCAACGTTTCAGAATTTTTTCTCGATTTTACTTTTCGGAAGCTTTTTTTTCAGCTCTCGAAAGCTCGATTTTTTTTTAAAAGTCTGTTCACAGTCTCGTCACTGCGAAACTTTCGGGCCATAAAATAATGGAGCGCCAGATCGTTTCAGCTTTTTCTCGCTTTCTCCGGTGTTTACGTCTTCGTCTCGTTCCGGCTTCGTCTATCAACGTTTTCGGGACTTCAAACGGGATCGACTCTCGACCGAGTTTTTTTTTCTCAATGTTATTCTTATCCTTCTTTCGTGATTTTTATCTCTTCTCGCTCTTCCACTGGTCATTCGTCTCCTTTTCCCAAATAAAAAATAAAGCCGACTCCTTCTTTTATCTCGACTTTTAACAAAATATTTCTTTCATCTTAACCTCGTATTATCGTTCTATCCAATTTATTTATTATTCTTCCTATTTTTCGTAATACAAAATAATTGAAAAAAAAAAAATTCAAGCCTCTTTTATGAAGTCGCCATCTCAAATACTTACGGACACTCGCAGCGATTCCCGGAGAGTTTAAATGCGAAATAATATCGACACCCGGCAGATCGACCCCCCGTGTAAATTTATTCCCGAGAAGTGAAAATATACGAAAACTCCGCACGCTGCGAAATTGCGAATTTATTCTCGTGGAAAATTCGATCAAATCGACACGAGCGATTTTTCGATTTTTATATCATTTTATATATTTTTTTTTATTTTTAATATTGCATAATATATTTTTTCAATTTTTAATATTCCATAATATATTTTTTTAACATTTAATATTCCATAATATATTTTTTTAATTTTTAATATTCCATAATATATTTTTTTAATTTTTGATATTCCATAATATATTTTTATTTTTTTATTTATTTAAAGTACCAAATTGATGTGAAAATATTTTGTTACTTTTTTGTTGTTGTAATTGTAAGTTTTTTCGTTTTTTAAAATTTTTTTTGTCCTTTTTTTTTGCTTTTAGTACTCGCGAGGTGATTTACGTCCGAAAATTGAGCAACGTTCGGTTAATGATCTTCAGTTTTCTCTTCGTCGTTCTTTCCCTCTTTCTACTTTTCTCTCGCTTTTTCTACGTGTGTTCGGTGATGTAAGAACATCACCGAGGCTTATGCCAAAATCCGTGATAATTAATCGAATCCGCGGTTCGAACGAGCCCGAAGCGATTCTCGTCCCTTATCGTGTCAACGAACCCCTCGTCTGCTGTCCAATTTAATGGAAATTCGACCACGTGCTAATTTTCTCCTCTACACACGATTTATGAGTCTGTCCTGTTTTTTAATATTTTCATTTCATTATTTCATGAAAAAAAGAATTATTTAATTAAATTTGTAAAAACACTGTTAATAAATTTTTGACATTTTTCAGATAATAAAAAATTTGATTTATACAGTTTTGACTTTTTTATAATTTTAAGCTGATTTTTTAGAATATTTTTATAAAGAAATTCTTGCAAGTTTTATACTCTTTTATTATAAATTTTTTAGTGTGTTATATGATACGTTTTTTTTATTTATTTATTTGATTTATACAGTTTTGACTTTTTTATAATTTTAAGCTGATTTTTATAAAGAAATTCCTACAAGTTTTATACTCTTTTATTATTAAATTTTTTAGTGTGTTACATGATACGATTTTTTCTTAGATTAAAAAAAAATCACTCACATGAATTTTCACTCGATATAATCGTGCTGTTTATTTTATATCGAAGCAAAAGAGTCAGAGCGAAACTTTACAGATTAAAAAAAAATCACTGATTCGAGAATTTTCACGTGATTTATAAAATTCGTTTAT
Source organism: Cremastinae sp. B BG-2022a (assembly GCA_030522605.1). Classification (NCBI taxonomy): domain Eukaryota; kingdom Metazoa; phylum Arthropoda; class Insecta; order Hymenoptera; family Ichneumonidae; species Cremastinae sp. B BG-2022a. Next base: position 12,166 of record JAPYYX010002793.1, read on the forward strand.
TTACTAGTTCTTTTTATTTTTCTTCTCTTTCTCAAGACCCGATCACTCCCGAACTTTAAACGCTCGGAGTAACGTCAAACGTCGTCCGGTTGATTAATGAGATACTCGCGACTTTCTTTCGCGATGAGCAAAAAAAATCTCGATATTATTGATGATTCTCACGAGGCGACACTCTTTAAACTTGCAACACGACGGAAACGACGCAAAAAAAAAAAAAACAAAAAAAAAATCTTCAAACGTCAAAATTTTCTTCTATATTTTATTTTTATTTTTTACTTTCACTGTTTCGCTTATTTTTACGTTGTAAATTATTATTATTATTCTCTCGTCTCTCCAAGATTCATACATCAAGTAAATTTAAAGAAAAATTTAATTTAAAAAATTTATTTTTCATCCAGCGTAAATCCGAAACGTAAAAAAATTGAATTTTGACTGGAAATCAAAAAAAAAATCACTTTTGAGTTTCTTTCGATTTTCTCGTGTTTTCCTGTCCCTCGTGACTCGGGGATGATATCGTAACGCGAAAAATGTTTGACCGCGATGCTGCTTCGTGGACGATCCACGATCAACGACTGGCCCAAGATACTCAAAGGAGAGCACGGTTTTCGTTACTCCGAGGCGAGATCTTCGAACATTGGCAGCGAGAGGCAAAACCTCCTCCTCGTTTTTGACTCTCCGCGATGCGTGCCTGTTGCTCTTCGCGGCTGATGTATATCGCCGTCTCTTTCTCATTTTCTTACTCATGCTCGTTTTTGCTCTCTCTTTTTCTCCGCTCGGCGAAACGCTATTTTAAAACCGCTGTCCTTCCAACTACTCCTCGACAGAGTCGAACTCTAACGCGTACGTATATTTACCGATACACCGGCGAATCTCTAACCCTCTCGCGAGCGTATTCGCGAGTAAAACGTCTCGAGATTCGGTCTGCGCTATCTCTTTCGATATATCCTTGTCTCTCTCTGTGTGTCTTCGTCACTCTTTCATTTATATATGGATATATATTTTATTTACCTTTTTTCACGATCGTATTTACTGCCAAAAAGAATCGATAAGATTATGTGTGTCGAATTTTTGATTAGTTATTTTCTTATTATTTGTGATGGTGATAATTTTGAGAATTATTTATGGATGGATTGATATTTTATTTACTTCTTTAGATATTTTTTTTATTTTTATTTGTATTGGTAATGATTTTCAGATTTTTTAAGTCTGATTTGTTTATTTTTTAAGAATTTTTTTATGTACTTGAGAAATATTTTATCATTTGTGAATTTACATCTAATCATCGGCCGAAAAAAGCATGTTTTTTTGAAATCTTTTTTGTGAAACTGATTACAGTTTTCGAACTCTTTCTTTTTACATAGTAAAGAGTATATTGTGTACTATGTTTCATAATTTTTCTAGTTTAAAAGATTCACAAATAGAGCAGATATAATATATTTTACGGACTGCTATCCAGAAAAAGGCCTTCCACGGTGACCACTATAACTTCTACACCGATTATCAGAAATAAAAAACCAAATAGATTCAGTTTTTGTATTGTATTATCTAGTTCTTGATCGAAGGATTTGATAAAATATCAATTTTTGAAAAAATGGTCGACGGTTGAAAGTGAAAGTCTAAAATTCTTCGAAAAAATCACTTCATTTTCCTCGATATCAAAAAAACTATGCATCGAAAAAAAAAATCCTTCGATCAAGG
>JAPYYX010002794.1:0-13862 GCA_030522605.1 Cremastinae sp. B BG-2022a
TGAGGGATATTATGTCGGGGGATATTATGTCGAGGGACATCTTGTCCTTGGGATATTTTGTCGGGGATATTTTGTCGGGGGATGAAAAGTCGCTGTACCCATATAAGATGACCGTATTCGATTATCGGACGACAGATACATTTATGGATGGGCGCTGCTTGTTTCATTCTAATGTTCTTTCTAATTTAATTCTAATGTTCATCTTGTACTTACATTACATTATTTACTCTCATGTTATTATGTTATCTTTTATGTACTGGACTATAATGTACTATATAATGTACATCTACTTATGTTCTTTTGCCTAAGGATCACGTATCCATGGCATTTGCTCAATAAACATTCAACATTCAACATGTTCTGGTTTTTAAATGTTATGCTTCTAAAGTGTATGGCTCTTTCGATAATTTTTTTTACATTTTTCAAGTGTTTTTTGAGGTTCAGTTTGTTGTCTAATGTGATTCCCATATATTTCGCTTCGGTTTTTGGTATTATTTCGATGTTTAACATTTTAACTGTTGGAGATTCTTCGGAGAAAGTGTGGTTAAATATTACAAGTTGAGATTTGTTCGGATTCGGTTTGAGTCTCCATTCTTTAAACCATTCTATATGTAAGTTTATTGATTCTTGAAGTGAGGCAATTGTTTTTTTTTCATATTGTTTTAATGAGCAATGAGCACCGTGTCGTCAGCATATTGTATTATATATTGACGTGGGTCTATTTGGTTAGTGTGATATAAATCGGAACAGTATATATTGTGAAGTAACGGAGAGATAGGGGAGCCTTGTGGAATTCCTTGGTTGGGCGAAAATACTTGCGACTTTACATTGTCTATTTTGACAGAGAGAGAGTACGATTGAGAATGAAGTTTTTAATTATTAGAAGCAATTAAGTAGGGCAATTTAAGTTTATACAGTAAACCTCTATGCCACGCGCTGTCGAATGCTTTCGCAATATCTAAAAAAAGTGCCAACGAGAATAATAAAATCGTGATTGCGTCTAGTGTCGATTTTTTATTTCTGAATCCGAACTGGAAGTTGGGGATATTGCTTCCAACAGCTTCTTCTAATCTGCTTTTGATCATTCTTTCGTAGAGTTTGCATATAGATGATAGAAGCGTGATTGGACGATAATTTTCTACTAAAGTGTGATTTTGGTTTGCTTTGGGTATTGTAACGATCACCCCCGTTTTCCACGTTGATGGAAATATGCAGTTTTCCATACAAATATTTAATATATTCGTGATAAAAAGAAGGACCGGTCGTTCGAGCTTTTTAATGATACAAATAGGTACGTTGTCAGCGCCTGGAGAAGTGTTTTTGCAATTTTTGAGAATTTTTTACAGTTCAATGAGAGTTATCGGTTCCAATGTTTTAGCAATGTTTAACTGCTGATCGAAGAATTCGTTGTACCAGTTGTTGCTAATGTTGCGGTGCTGATCGTCAAATATCCTGTCTTTGTTGAATTTGTAAGTTTCTTCATAATAATTTGCAAAGGCCTCTGCTTTTTCTTTTGCTGTAGTTAAGTGTTTTTTTGATATGTTGGAGTCGTTGAAAATTTAGATGGGTTGTATTTCGTCATTTTTTTTATCGTCTACCAATATTCCTTTCCTTTTTTAAGTATTTCTTCACATGTTTTCAGCCAGTAGTGCGTTTTGTATTGAAAAATCATTGTTCGTATATTTTTACTGTACTGATTGAGTTCGATTTTAAAATGTCTGTCTTTATTTCTTAAAAAACAATTTCTTTTATAGAACCAAAAAAATACATAAGAGACTAACTTATTAAATTATATCATTTGCTATTTTTGTTTACAATTAATTCTGCAGAAACGAAAATTATCAAAATATACGAGAGTAAGTTATTAAAGAATGAGCCTGCGCCATCTATTTATAAAACCAAATGCTTTGGCGCGAAAATTTGATTATTTCGAATTCAGTAAATAGTAATGTAACAAGAAACTTTGACTCGAGTAGTTATAACGTCCAAATTTTCACTATCAACTCTCTTTTGTACCAAATGCATAATCAAAAAATTCAAAACATGAAATAAGTGAAAAACATATTGAATTTTTAGGAGGCCATTTTACCCCACATTTCTCGATTTTCTAATTTCCATAAAAATAGAAAATTAACACAACAAACTCAACAGAATACTAAACAAAAGTAAAATAAGCTAAAAAACTTAAGTTATAAAATTTTTTCGAAGGGGGCTTTTGCGTTTTACGAAGAAGCGTTTTGTCCGACATTATTAATTTTTTATTGTCAATGAACAAAGCAAAGTAAGGTAAAATTTTTGATAAGAAACTAAAAAAAAGTAAAACCAGTTCATTACACTAAGGATTCTAACATTTTTTCCCTAAGGAGTTCATTTTGCCCTCCCTTTCCCAATTTGCCCTAGAAATGAACATTTTTTTTATTTTGATTAAAATTTTTGCTGCAGACCCCGAAGAGCAATCGAAGATCCGCTCACACTTGACAAATTCCGCCTCGCCCGTTACAAAGCCGTTGCAAATCCAGCTTACATCTGTTACACCTCATCGGATCCTTTCCTCGAAGCGTTTTTATTATACGTCGAGCTCATCGAGTCCGGCGCCTACGAGCGCGTATTTTGCAAAGCTTACACGAGTTTAGCCGAGGTATTAATCCTTTTTCGAATATTTTTTTCCTCGCGTGAAAATCTTTTCGAATTTTACATTCCGATTTAGTAGAACGTGGCACAGTTCGCTACCGATCTGGTCGCGTGTACGAGAAAAACCGAAGAGGTCGAGCTCATTTTGCAACAACAATGTGGATTCAAAAAACCGATTAATTTCATTTTTCCTAGATTGTTGCTCGCTATGGAATGTAAGCAAAAAAAATTCGTCGCCCATCCAAATGTTCAACAAGTAAAAACATTTTTCTAAATACATTTGAAAATTCTTCTGCATAAAATAATTGCTCTCAAGTTTGCGAATTGATTGATTAGTTTTTTATCGAAAGGTGATCGAAAGCAACTGGATTGGAGATTGGTACGAATGGAAGGTCAAGTCAGCAATGAAAAAAGTTCTCATTGTTCTGGCGAGAATACTTCTTTTACCGATAGTTGTAATTATGCTCATATTTGCACCAAACACGGGGATATCGAAGAAATGGAAAATTCCGGTCAACAGATTTCTATCTGGAGTCGCCAGCTACGTGATTTTTCTTTTTTTCGTCCTCAAAGAATCGAATATTGACAAAACGGAACAAGCTCGAGGGCCACCGAAAAGCGGTAAGAAAACAAACTCTAGCAAATTGAAAAATGGATTTATGAAAATAATAAAAGAAAAGACTCTTTCAATCGACCTACATAATACGTAACAATATATGCCATGGGACTGGGATTTATTGTTGCTGTTTTCATTATTTTGACGTGTATTATTTTTTTATCTTGATGCTTATTATTTTTTGTACATGTAAAAAAATGTTCGTAGCTCTTTAATATGTTTGCTTATCGCGATGATAAATTTTCACAAGTTAGAGATGAAAAAAAGAGGCTTATTTTCGAAAGAGTCTCGGAGCCCCTGAAAAATGAGTTTCCCTCTTCTTGCAGGCCTAGAATTTGTTCTCGTAATCTACGTGATTGCTTATATATGGGCAGCAATACGTCTCTGCATGGTTCACGGTCCACGACGTTACTTTCGTTCCCGTTGGAACTGGTACGAGGTCGCGATGCTCTTTTTCTTCATCCTGACATTTATATTTTGGGTTATCTCAGCGATCGATGTCGGCCAGAATGGTCAACGAAATCTTGAGAGGAAATATTGGCACAGATACGACCCAACCCTGATAGCGGAGGGTTTTTTTTGCATTGCGACAATAATGGCCTTCTTTAAACTGATGTTCGTATTTCAACTGGATTATCATCTGGGGCCACTGCAAATGTCGTTAGGAAAAATGATCAAGGACGTTACAAAATTTTTATTCCTCTTTACGATAATATTGTTGGCTTTTTCATCAGGTAATGTAATTTCCACCCGTTCCTCGATTAAGGATGTTGTACCCATACAGTCTCAACCAAAAATCAATGACTTTTGAAAATTTTTATAATCATGATCTAGGTGGAAATTTGAGATATAAATTATCTGAAGTATTAAAAGTGTACACAGGATACCTAAAAGAAACTCTTATTAATTCAATAATGACGAATATATAACAAAAAAGTGTTTATTATGCTGCGTCATTAACTTTTGGACGTTAGCTTTACAAAAAATTTTTTTGCCACAGTTTCCATCTACACAAATCCACGCCTCTGGAATTTAAGGTTAAATATAGCTTATAATAAACTCGTTATTTTTACACTTTATTAATCGATTTCACAGGAACAAAAGGCTCCTAATCCTTTCGAAATTTGGTGGGTACTTTTCTTGGTATTCCAAAAATATTATCTCCATTTTTTAACGAAATCTCTCTTTTCTAACCATACGAAAAATGTGAATTTGTAAATTTTTCTATTGAAAAATGTGTACCAATATATCGAAAATGGACAAATTCATTGCAAAATATATGTTTTTCTATTGAAAAACGTACGACGTATAAATGTCTACAATTTATATTGAAATGTTTGGAAAAATATACATTTTTCTATTCAAGTATTTACGAAATCCATAATGACGCGTGTTAATTTCTTTTTTAATTATCTTTCAAATCATCTTCCTAAACTTCTCCAAATTTGGCAACCACTTTTTGGAAGTCATTATCTACGATTATGCAAGCTTTCATGAAAATCCCTCTTTTTTGGTGGAAGGGTACAACATCCTTAAGGATCTACTGGAGATAACTCGAAACAGAAAAACAAAAACTAAATTTTAACAATTGAGTATGGCAAAGTCATTTTTGACAGGGATTGTACCTCCAGTTCATCCTTAATATTATCCAAATATTAACTTTGGTCAACTTTCATCTTGTGATGACTTTGAAGTAAATATTTTCTGCCATCAAGATCAATATTTTCGTAATTTTCAAAATTTCAGGACTGGCGAAATTGTACCAATATTACGATGGAATGGTGCAAATCGATGATGAGACAAAGATAAAAACGCAACAAGCAACCTCATTCGTGGATTTCCATTCCAGTTTGAAGACTCTTTTCTGGGCTATGTTCTGCATGAGCGCGATTGAAAGTGCTGATGTAGTGATTGAAAATCTGCCTGGTGAATCTGAATCCGAGTCTATCATCAATAGACATACTTTCACCGAAATGATCGGATATTTGACGTTTGCCTGTACGTATAAGCTCGAAGCATTCGAACATTGCGCATCATACCATAAAATCTTTAACATCAGAACAAAAATAACCGAACGGAGTTGAGATACCGTATGTGATATTTTTAAAGGTTTCGAGATCATAACTGTGGTGGTTGTTCTGAACATGCTGATCGCTTGCATGTCCAACACTTTCACTCAATTCACGGACAACGTCGACGTCGAGTGGACGTTTGGCAGAACCGAGGTAATTACCATTACTTATTAAAATAAATCTAAGATTTGAAGATAATAATAATCATCAGGTATACGTCGATGTAATGGCTCACGACGCTCTACCTCCTCCTTTTAATCTTTTGCCAACCAGGACTGAGATTCAGAGATTATTCGAGTACATAAAATTGCTCTTCAAGCCGATGCCGGAGAAGAAAGCTCGATGGTCTTTCAAACGCTGTTGCCATATCGTTAGTTTCATCATTGAATAAAGAATTCTGCAATATTGAAAGTCCTTCGTGTCTCGATTGATTATTTATTTTCGTTGTTAATGTATTATTGTGATCCTTATTATCGAAATACGATTACCGTTTCGACAGGAAGAACCAGTGAAAGAGGATAAGCAAAAATTTCGCCTCCTCATGGGTCAACTGGTAATGCGTTATTTTCGAGCGAAGGAACTCCAGATCGAAGAATGCGATACCGAAGGACTAAGAAAGGATCTCGTAAAATTGCGAGATCTCGTGAGAGAAGCCATGGAAACTCCAGCGTGAGAAGAAAGTATAAAAAATGTTCACGGAACTGATTTGACAGTGATCTGTATGGATCTGTACTTCGAGATTTGCGCTTTCTTGCAGAACTTCGAAAGATTTTGTAAAAACTTTCCGATTGGAATTGACATTAAACGATCATTCAAACGAATCCTAGCAGATCTGATTGATTGATTAGGTTTATTATACCTCTGTAAAGTTTGAGACGAGTTATAGGGGAAGGGGGTGCAAAATGGGCCCCCTAAAACTTTCAATATTCATAAATTTTTGGGGGCAAAATGGGCCCTCAAAATTTTTAACACTCAAAGTGTTTAGTAGGTAAAATAGGCTGTCGAGATTTTAAAAACCAACAAATATTTTTCCGCCAAACGTGTTAGTAAAATTTTTGTTTTATAGAAACGGTTAAAAAATTACATATGATGAAGGATAAACTAGGTAATGAGTTCAACAGCACTATGTATTACTTATTTTTTTAAAAAAACGAGTTCTTTTACCGGAACGAAATAATCAAATTATAAGAGACTAAGTTATTAAATTATTATTTGTTGCTTCTGTTTAAACAATTAATTCTACAGAGAGGAAAATTAATTCTACAAGAGTAAGTTATTAAATAATTAATTATTACAACAAGTTATCAGAATGCGTCTGCACCATCTATTTATAAAACCAAATGCTTTGACGTGAAAATTTGATTATTTCGAATCCAGTAACTAGCAAACTTAACAAAAAACATTGAATTGAGTAGTTATAACATCAAAATTTTCACTATTTAATTTCGATAAACATAGAAAATTAACACCATAAACTCAACAGAAGGCCAAACGAAAGTAAAATAATGAGCTAAAAAACTCAAATTAGAAAATCTCTTCGAAGGAGGTCCATTTTGCCCCACATTATTAATTTTTTATTGTCAATGAACAAAGCAAAGTAAAAGGTGTAATTCTTAACAAGAAACTAAAAAAAAGTAAAAGCAGTTCAGTACACTAAGAATTCTAACATTTTTTCCTTAAGCCCCCCCCCCCCCCTTTCCCCACTAGTTAAACTGTAGTTATTCGATAAATGGCGAAATTAAACAATTAAATTCAGCGATTATGGAAAGTTATAATAAAAAAAACTAGAAAATGTTTTAAAAAATGGATGTAATAATTTTTTTCCGATTCATCGAATCCATCATTCATCGAGTGTTCATAAAAACTCTCACGAGATAAAAGTACCTGAGGACGAGAGCTGATAAGACAATTTTTCAGAAAATCTGGCAAAAATTCAGCTGCACTCTCGCGTTTGGAAAACTTTTACCATCTCTCAAGTTCGTGGCGATCAATTCAGTTTTAATTAGAGAAGTAAAAGTAGAATCGAACTATCGACGTTAACAACTTTCTGTAACTTTTAGACCGAAGAATAATGTGTATAGCTGAGAGATATTGATAATAATTTGTCGATGCAGTGGAGTGAATAATTTGAAGCTACATCGATGAGAGCATCGCCAAGGGGAGCGATGAGATACGATATCATTAGCGAAAAGTAAGACCCTCATTAAAGGGCGAAGTTCGAAAAATAAAAGAAAGTAAAGAAAAAGTACGCTCTTGAAAAAATTGGCAACGAGTATTGAAGAATAATCCCGATAGTGCACTTTTTCCTCTATGCTTTTTCTCGTAATTTTTCTTCCCGTGTTATTTTTTTATTCGATTTGTCCCTTCTTTTTTCCCCATCGTTCTTTCTCGTAGAACCGGCGGAAGAGAGAAATTTGTCCCCTATAAAGTTTACTCTCGAGACGCGCCCAGGGTGGACATTTCCCTCGGTTTGAGCAAGCTCGCAGGACACAGGAATATTCTTATAACGACAAAACTCTTGGCGAGGTTACGCAAGATTGTGGAAAATCGAACACATATAAAAAATAACACGAAGAGAGGACAGAAAATATTGAACCGTACAAGAATGTGTTTGTCGATGAAACAGGAACTTTCGCGCGGAATAAACAAACTCGTCGCTTGCAGTATAAAAAAATGATATCAGAATAAATTTTTTAAAGCAATTATTCTCAAATATGAACTGGAGGTACAATCTCTGACAAAAATGATTTTTCCATACTCAACTGTTAAAATTTAGTCTTCATTTCCTGTTGGAAAAATTAAATTTGTTATTGTGATACTTATAGAATGATACTGAATCAATTTCTCATGCTTCATCGACAATTTTCATATAATTTATTGTTTAAACAATTAAAAAACATCGAGTGAAATTCCAGTTTAGTGTGTGTTACGTCCAATTTCACCTATGAGAAATATAAAAACTGGAGCTAATCAAGATCATTGAAGCTGAAACTACGATGAAAAAACCAACTTTAATACTTGAAACTTTTATATTGCATATTAGACGAGCACTGTATTAAATTACATCGAAAATTGGACCAACATTAACCGTTTCCCGTTTATGTTACAAAATTGATAAGACGAGCACTTCGAGTTAATAATGTACTTAATTTAATATACGGAGACTCTGTTGTCTGGAATTTCAATGTTCGCAATTTCAGTTATCATGTATCTAAGTCGATTAAAAGACCAACATTTGGGAGGTTGGACATACAATAAACCCCACGTCCGATAAAAAAAATATAGTACTTCATCGTATAAATCCAGCCCTATATTCCGATGAACTCTCGCTCTCCTGTTGAACGTTATTAGGGTGATAAAATACCACCGATAAACTTGGCAACATCGCCGAGTGGCTGATGCATTTGCAAACCTAACCCGATTTAACGTTGAAATAAACTTTAATGTTATTTGCAACGTTTCGTCATTGATTATGCATCGATGATACGTAATTAAAATTTACTCGTCATATTAATTTTACATAAATATTCAGAGTCAAATTTAAATAGGCTTCATGCACATTTTGCAAAACGCTCTTCCAGGTCATTAGTTTTCTACACTGGAGTCGTCGAGGATCCAATGTATCTATCTCAATGATAAATTTAATTCAATATTAAAAAAAGAAATTCTACAATTAATTTACAAAGCTAGCTCACATTTTCTGGACGAAAGAAGAACTAACTGTTTTTATCCATAATAAAGTTGTTATTATTTAAAAAACCTTGAGTTTACCCTGCACACGATGTTCGGGTTTTTACAGCTTTTTATGCCTTCCATTGCCTTTTATTATTATTATATTTATATTTATTTGTTATTATTATTATATTGCTATTTATTGGCACGAGTATTTACATATTTTCATAAAATACATACATATTTACAGGTTTTTGTCTCAGATATTAAGATGCTCATGTCTCAAAGAAAAAGGTAATAATAGATTTATCAAAATAAATTTATCAAATTCTACACTGGAGTCGTCGAGGATCCAATTTATCTATCTCAACGATAAATTCAATTAATTATTAAAAAAAGAAATTCCACAATTAATTTACAAAGTCAGCTCTCATTTTCCGGACGTAAGCCGAACAAACTATTTTTGTTCATAATAAAGTTGTTCACAGAGAAAAAGCTAATAATAGATTTATCAAAATAGGTACCGGACGGACACACGTGTAAATACACACGTACGTAGTTCTCGTTTACTGTCGGACACTAAATTCTAATCTTGGCACTGTATCAAGCTCCATTTACGGTTGAATTCCTCCTCTGCGATTTGGTACCAGCGGTAAGGGAAGAAAGATGGAAAAGGGGTGCTCGAGAGAGATAGAGATAGATAGAAGCTGAGGAAAAACGGGAAATAAAAAAGGCGAGTGTACTTTACAGCGTACACTTTTTGGTATCCCTGAGAAAGAGGAGACGAGAACGAAGTCACGCTCGGAGAAAACGGCCAGAGTCTATCTCTCGTTACTTCACTATGAAGAACGATATACCATTTTATACATTTATATGGACGCGCGCGTGTACAAAATCGAGCTTTTCATCCACGAGCACGCTTATCCGATACCCCCTGTATATAAAATACATAGCGTGGAACATGCACACCGAATATTATATGTATATTGTGTATATATGTATAATATTAAATAAAATCTCTTGAGGTTTTTCTAGCGGGTGAAAGTTCCAATTGCTACGTAAATCGCGTAGCAACGAAATCAGAATGCCGGTCAAAGTGCATGTACAGGCTATTCCGGATTCATGATCCTGGATTATAAAAAAATGTTTGCGCGTCTTAATGTACTTTAAATATAAATGAAATTAAACAAAAATCCATTTTATATCTTCTCATTAATTTTTTATAAATAATTTCACATTAGAGCCAACTTTGTTCAATCCGCGAAGGAAAATTCCAATTGCTACGTAAATCGCGTAGCAACGACATCAGAATGCTGGTCAAAGTGCATGTACAGGCTATTCCGGAATCATGATCGTGGGTTATAAAAAAATGTTTGCGCGTCTTAATGTACTTTAAATATAAATGAAATTAAACAAAAGTCCATTTTATATCTTCTCATTCATTTTTTATAAATATTTTCCCATTAGAGCCAACTTTGTTCAATCCGTGAAGGAAAGTTGCGATTGATACGTAAATCGCGTAGCGATAAGATCAGCATGCGGGTCGAAGTGCGTGCGCGAGTTTTATCTTGGATTCATAATCCTGGATTATAAAAGAAATTAGCTCTTTTCACGTTTTTCTGTATTTAGCCTCAATATAAAATTAAATTTGAATTAACATTTTTTTAATTAAACTTTTGATAACAAAATAAAAATTCATTCGCTAGTTTTTTTTTTCTATAATCTTATAAAAATGGCACTATTAACGACTATTTGTTCTTTCATTCAAAGATTATTTTCCCTCCTGATTGATAGGACAGATTTTTTTCAGCGAAGACCATGAGGGAAAAAATTGTAGCTGTTGAGAGACAAATTTATTTCTGGCAAGGAGCCAACCATGCGGGTCGAAGGTCCAGACAGTCTGGACGTTCTTTATATTACCTCCGAGAAGAAAAGGAGGATAATTGTATCAATTTTTCGTCCTGTGGTGGGTGAAGAATGAAGAAGGAGGAAAAAGCGGACGGAGAGACGATCGAGAAGCCGATATTGTGAGATGCAGCGTGTCGAGGTGCCGTCTCGAAAAATATCAGAAAAACATTCATGGGAAAAGTTTTTCACGTTAGCTTCGTTCCTTCCCGTATTCGATTATTTATATAAAATACACAGACAATCGCGGTAGTGAGCATACATTTTTGCGGATATCAGCGTGCCATCTTTTAGTCTAAAGATCCAAAAAGTTTCGATATCGAACGAAACACGCTGTACTCGCGAATCTTTCCATTTTCTCAAGTAACAAAAAGTTGAGTGTGTTTGCGCGAAGTGAAATTGTTTCCTTGTTTGTTCGCCACTTTTCGCTTGAGAATTGGTTCAACAACAGAAATTTGAAACTTCCTGTTTCGAGTCATCGGTTCTTGAGAACATTTTCTATCGTTTTGGTATTTATTAAGTTAAATTAGATATTTCCTAATATTCTCACTTTTTTATTTCATGCACTCAAGTTTATTAAAAATCAACAGCTCTTGATCAAAAATCGTTTTTTCCAACTGTGATTGTTATTATAAGGATGATACAATGCAAGGACTGAATTGTTTTTTAATATTGACCTAATATTTACTTTAGTGTAACGATAGGGAAAAAATTAGTTTCCACTAGGTCGGGAGATCAAAGCGCGGAATGAAATATTCTCGCGAGTGGGTTCCGATGTCAGTAGAAACGGTCGGTACGTGGTCAGACGCAAAGTCGCGAGTCTGCGGGCGTGCCGGGAATGAAGAACCTTCACACTTATGAGCTTGCGGAACGTGAGATTCTCACTAGCGTAGGGAAAAGTGATGAAAGTTACGTTCAAGAACTATTTTTAAAAATGAAAGAAATGTCGAATTTATCAAAATATTCGTTGAATATTCTTTTTTGGTCAGAAATTGCTAAAAAATGGATACTTTATGTTAAATATATTTAAAACAATTATGTGTTTTCTTTTCGATTAGAGATTTTTCAAGTTGAAATATTTCACCCTTGAGAGTTTTTTCTTGATCTTGGAATGGTTGAGATACCGAATGAAATTCCAAAGTGAATCCCAATTGACATGGAATGTCTCATATATATGCATCGAATTTCTCTCCATCGACAAGCCATAAACTCAAGTGATTCGAATGGTAATTGCTCCTAGAGCCTCCAGTTTCTGTATTAATGATACTTTTCTGCTATCATTCTCCTCTTGACCTCTGTCGTCCCTATTCCTCTTTTCGGGGAGAATAATAACTGCTATTATCGTAACGAAAAAAATTATTGGAATCTTATATCAATATTAAGGGGGTTGATCAAATATCGATGATATTAGATAAAAATCTAAACTTTAAATATGTGATAATTCAGATGAGACTGAACATGTTAGAAACAAAATAGTATGCCTCAACGACCGATTTTTTTAGAAATTTAATTTCGAATACAGGAATTTTGTACAGCGTCTTATGGCGCAATGCTAGATATGCGCGTTTAATTGAAGGTTAAGTACATTTCTAGATTAGACAGGTCTAAAATTTTTCGATTTTTTTTCAACTAAACATCAAAAATTCCATTAGAGCCTTCAAAAATGCATGTTACCGAACTATATTCTTGGGTACAAACCCGATTTGGTACAAAAAACCGTGAAAATGTCCATACCATGAATGAAAACAGCTGATGACGACGAAGTCAATTGATCAACTTTATCTTAAATATTATTCTCCTGATAACTTTTTAACAGTAATTTTCGATGGAATATTTTAAAGTGAGACGGGATTCTTTCCTACACCTGGCGCGGCCCGGGTCTAAGGCTGCCAGGACTCTTATTTGACGACAAATTTTATTTAAACTATTGTTGGGCGCCAGCTAATTTACCAAATTAGCAAAATAATTATTTTATTACAATTGGGTTCGAACTAAATGACCCTTAGGAAAGGAATGAAATAATTGTCTGACAATTGCGAGAACGAGACAAAAAACTCACACTTACATCTTCCTATATTCTATCTTGACGACGCTGCTTACAATGCTCGGTCGACGTTAATATTTTTCAACAATTTTATTTCAATACAATTTCTACGTTTACGCGTTATGACAATTTATTTTATATACCACGATCGCGTTTTCCTCACTTTTTCGGGCGTCTTTTGAGGACAATGTCGTCCCCAAAAGACGCTCGAATAAGCGAGGAAAATGCGCTCTTGGTATACATATAAACTATCGTGTGGACCTTGGGGACGAGGGCTCATATAACCCTTGCACGATGTTTACAACACTCGTCTTCGCCTCGTATTGTAAACATCACGCGCGGAGTTATAATTTGCCCTTGCTCGTCTCCGCGGTACACAATGTACTATTAATCTCGAGTTGATCCTTACTCTATGACGACTTTGGCCAAAATCACTGGAGCGAGCGCTGCGCGAGACTTACTCACCGGTAGTTATTATTATTTTTATTCGTCAAAATCGACGAATAATATTTTCCGAATTTCGGCGATTGTCGCTCAGCGCTCTCTCGTTGTTCTCACAAAATTTAGCGCGATCTCGAATGTGAAATTCGATTGTGACGTCGAGGTAAAATTTTCTTCCCGTGACAAAAGTGTATTAACAATTATTTTTCTAGTGATCCAAAACGGAAAAAAGTAACTTTTTCAAAAACTTTTTACGCGGACTGTCATTTGACTAGAGAATACTTGATCAACCACCTTAACCCATTAACGACCAAGATCGTTGATTTTATACCATTTTTTTGAACCAAAATTTTGTGTACAAAACAAAGTAATAAAAAACCCAGAGGTACGTTTCTTTATGTTTTCGGGTGTCCTGTAAAAGAATCCGGCCTCAGAATTTGTCTATTTTGACCTCAAAATTAGTTATGGCTGTTTTTTTATG
>JAPYYX010002795.1:0-15014 GCA_030522605.1 Cremastinae sp. B BG-2022a
CGATGGATTCTTCAACTAGAATGTATTTCGAAATAAAACTATGAAGGAAATGATTTTCCTCCAACGTTAAATAGGTCTCGGTCTGAGAGGGTTAATTATTTTTTGGAGGTGTACCCCTCTTTGTTCTTTGCTCGCTAAAAAAATTTTTTTCTCATGACAGCTAAAAATTAAATTTGTTTCCTTTAGTTGCAATTAAAAAACAAAAAATTCAGCATATTTAAACCCTTAGAATCGAAAATTTTTCTCAAGTACCCCATTTTTCCCCCCTCTACCCTATAAATATAAATAGGTGGGGGGAGGGGGGCGAAATGGGGTACTCAAGAAAATATTACAATTCCAAAGGTTTAAATATGCTGAATCTTTTGTTTTATAATCAGAATTAAAGGAAGCATTATAAAGTTTTCAGCTGCCAATGAGAAATTTTTTTGCCGGCAAAATGTTCACCCTCCAAAAAGTAGGACAAAATTTGTTTTCATAATTTATTAACTTATTATTAGCTTTGACGTCTCATTTCAAGTATAATTAATTGATGATTTAATTTAATTGCTATATGTCTTTCATTCCCAAAGAAAATGATATTTTTTTATCTGCGATGTTAAGTGATTTTTAATTTTAATTTTTGTTTAGCTATTCAAAATCTTCACCAAATTTTTGACATATCCAATTTTTTAATCAATTTTAAAATCAGTCGGAAGAAAATTGACAATCTTTGTAATTAGCAATTTTAAATTGCGATTTCAATTTCCGAGATTCATCCCATTTGCCCAAAAAATCAGTCTAAAATGTGCGATCGGTATAAGCTCGCTCGCGTGAACCCGTATGAGATTTTAACTGCTTTTTAATCAAATTTAATATTTCACGAGTCTTGAACCTCCACTTTTCTCAGATCCAAGAGTCTCGCGCTCGGCTAGCGAAAAATCGATTTTCCAGCTTGTCCTCATCGAGCAACAAATACACGTTCAGGTTTTGATGGAAAAATTGTGGACGAAGTATACGTGACACACGCCATAAGAAAATGCTTGACACAGTGTCAACCCCAATTTTTTACACGTTTCCGAAAAAGAGTCAGGGGAATGAACAAATATGTTAACAGTTTTATGTATCAGCGCGACTCTTTGAATAACCATTCAATCATCGTTTCGTACTCTTTTTTCGTTTTTTTTAGTGAAGATTTGAAATACTGCGGAAATTTCTTCGAAACTTTCAAACGAAGCGGTTTGCCTCCGACATTCCATTCTCCCTCTCTCTCTCTCTCTCTCTTTTTACCTTCCTCGAAAACTTACACCCCGTACATTCCGAGATATAACGGAGGGTGGAAATGAGTAAAAATATTGATATTTCATACAGACCCGAGGAAAAAAAGGGAGTGCTATACTGGTCCTAGCGAAACAATCTTCCCCTTCATCCTCTGCCTAAAAAAACCACCAAAAATATTTAATCGAGAGAAACTTTATAAGAAAATTAAATTATTTAACTGATTAATTTTTTTGTCAAGTAGAAATTTGCTTTACGATCCGCGAAGGAAAAGTGTATTTCGCATACGAAATATGAAAATGAAAATAGAGAGAAAAAATATGGGGTAAAAAATGTAAATGAAAATAAAGAGAAGAAAAATTTGGAAAAAACGAGGCAGTAGTAAAAAAAGGGGGGTTCGGGGTAGAATTTTTCCTACTTTTCATGTGCAGGGGATGAAAAATGTACGCTTTAATCGTTCAGGCTGAGCCGGTACGTCACGACGATATACTATTACGAAACACGAATGGGGGTTGGGGTTTAGGGCTCGACATGCGGATGTGACGTCACACTATCGTGCCGCATTAAGTATGGCGGCCATGTCAAATGGACTTATTCCCTCGTGATTGTACCCGAGAGCAGTGATACCGAGGACGAAAAAAAAGGAAGAGAATGAAGCAGCGCGGCTCATTTTCAGCTCGCCTGGATTTGAGGTTGGATTTGTTTTTTTTCTCCCCATGATATTCATTTTTTTATTCTTCGCTCTCTTCTCTTTCTCGTCCTCTATCTTTTACCTGCTTCGAGAATGAGATTCTCACCCTTAGCGTGGCAAACTCAACCCTTAATATTTTAATAGCAAAGCTCCTGCTGAAATTTTCCATTTCCCCACCTTTTTCCTCCCCCTGCGTTTCCTTCATCTCCTCTACACTATTTTCCCGTAACATCCGAGGGCACTGGAATTCCTCGACCTCAGATTCACCTCGTTTGCAAACTTTCCTCTCTTTTTACAGTGTTCACCCTCCTGTTGAAAAAACAACCTGCATTGTATAATTCGTTCGACAATCTTTCCTTTATCGAATAAAATCTGAATTTTTTTTTCATCATTGTTTGCTTCTTCGTTCATTTTTCTTCACTCGCAGTCTTCTCTTCCCTGCTTCTTTGCGTAAGTTCCTTTTCACTGATAAGAATACATATTTTCTTACTAACAAAACAGCCCCTATATCAAAATGTCTGCGACAGTAATTTTTATCGATAAATACGTCTTAAAAAATTTTTTCTGCGCTGCATATTTTCCTATAAAATGAGAATAAAACAAAATTCTCGGTAGCTTGATCTTGATTCGCCGATAAAATTTTTTCCTGAGGAAATGTCACTCTGGTCACGTGGTCACGTGACTAGGCAAATAGAGCGTTTTTTATTGATTCGCTGGAATAAAAGTAACCTAGAAAAAAGGGGGGTAAAACGAAAGAGAAAGAGCGAGAGGGAAAGAGGGAGAAAAAGAAAGATCGAAATTATCGTCAGAAAGAACATCGAAGCGGAGCCGAACGAGTGAAAACACGATCCGTTTTCGATTTTATTTAAACCTCACGTACGCAACGCCGAGAGGGAATATGGTATTACGAAAAAGCGCATAATCCTCAGGAAAAAAAGATGACTTATATTATCCCGGTACTCGCAGTTCGTACATGTTTATCATCCGTTCCTCTTCGCCCTTCCGCCATTAAGGGAATTAAATGGTGAGCAATCTCTCTCATTGAGTGAGGAGGAGAGAAAAAAGTCCATCGGTCTCGTTAACAATCTCTAAATATCGGAGTATCCGTTTTATTGGCATGGATATATAAACACGAATTAATGATAATCGATAAGAGATTAGATTTGACAGAGGAGTGAGAGAGAGAGATAGAGAGAGAGAGCGAGAGAGGGAAAGCTATTTCCTTCCCCTTGTGTAATCCACAATAATGTTGTTTCTGTACGAGAGGGCGCCCGAAGATTGATGACCAGTCGTACACGCGCCCAACACTCCACAAATCCCAGATTGTTCGTCTCACACGCGGATCACCTTGAGTCCATACCGCTATTTAGAGGCCTCTAGGGGGGAAAAAATAGTGGCACTCACCTCGATTTCTTTCCCTCACCCTTTGAGGACTCCCTTGGGACTGAGGAACAGGAAAAAACATTCCAGAGGGGACGTCGAAGGCGTTATCTCCTTAATAATTCAATATGGAAGTCACAATTGTGTACACAACCATTTTTCCTCCCTTTTGTTCGTTCTCATTCTGGCACGCCGTCAAACCCTCGAAGCATTTTTCGCTTGACCATATCAACACTACTTTCACTATAGGCAGATAGCCGATCAATCCGATGACGCGATCGAGTGCTCGTTGTACTTGATCGCACGACGAAAGCACGTCATTAACGAATCACACGATAAATGCTTATCAGATAAATTATATACACGTGTGCCTCGGATGACCGCACGTGAGCATCCATTCGTAATAATTTTTTCTTTTATATAAGTCAATGGAGATTATTATTATTGTATTGCTATTTATTGGCATGAGTATTTACATATTTACATAAAATACATACATATTTACAGGTTTTTGTCTTAGATATTAAAAGATGCTCATGACAATGAGCCATCGACCGCGGTCCTTCAGCTCACGAGATTGAATTTAATATGGGAAACAAAAGCTATGTCGTGTGTTTTTGACAATCAAAAGTTGGTTAATGACAAAGTATACGTTTTTATTCTGTAGTTTATGTTTCATTTGCAAATTTCGCAATTATTTGTTTTAATGGATTTTTCGGATGGATGTATTTACGTCTGGTGTTCGGTGTGGTCGTTATAAGAAGGTTTTCAAGACTTTCTGACTGTTTGTTTGCAAAACATTTTGTAGAATTCTTTATCCTGTCTAGTATGGGGGTAATTTTTGTTTTTTCGTAGAGGGTGGTATTACTAGGATAGTACAAAGTGTTTCTGCTGTTACGAATGTCAATGGAAAGTTTTTTAATTTTCTAAAACTTTAAAAGTTAAATTCAATTTTCAATGTTTTGAAAAAATTTATTTCGAAGGAATGTATTTGGTAGTTCATAGAAATAACACAATTAGAACCTTAGAATTGTTAAAATCTTGCATGGTGAATTTTAAGATTATCACAAAAAAAGTCCCACTCATCGAAGAGATTGTTTAACTTTTTTGACAAATGTATTTCGAAAATAACGCTTTTAAAGTTGTAAAATATATGTAATAGGCCTGGAAAATTCGATTCAATAAAATACGAAATAAATTAAAAAGGCAAAACCTTTTTTGCTGAATATTCTTACAAGCAGGTTCGAAGTATTTTTCAAGCTAATGAAAAATTATTTTTTCAAAATGTACAATGATTTTACGTAACTAAAAGTTAATCATGGTGTATTATTATTATCTAATTTCTGAAAATTCGGTGTAAGAACCAGCAAACGTATCGACATCTGCTTTTTGTGTGGGATATACGAAAGTGGAGAATCGGGTCTGACTCGCCCAGCCCGGTCAGGTGAAAAGAGAGCAGGGTAAAATAGCGATGAGTAGGAGAAAAGGCAGGTCAAATCGTGAACGTTTGAAAGAGGGCTTTTTATTGGCGATCGTCCTACTTTCTCCATCGGAAATGGGAAAATGGAGTTACTAAATAACAATTGCATACTAACCGATAGGATGAGAGGAAGTTTTCATTCCTCAAACAACGACCATCACTTTTTACCGCCACATGATTTCTGTTTAACCTTTCATCTTTTCACTTTTATTTTTTATTTTTTTTAGCTCGATATTTATACCGAGATGGAAAATTATGTCAAAGTTCCAACACTCGAATATTAATCTTCATCTGTCATTAGTCAGTATGTGGAATTCTCGACCAAGTAACGAGTGCAAATAGATTCGGTAAAAACTGATGACAAATCCCACATATCCTTATACCTTCGTCACCAAAATTTGTCAAAATTCTTGTCATAACTGTTTTAACATTCAAAGGATCTCTAACTATCGTTTTTATCTTTTTATCTTAAAAACCAAAAAAGATTTGAAACCAATACTCAGTGCTGATGCATTGCAATTATTTGCTATGCAATGTTAGGTTTGATCACTGTCGTAGCGAACCAAAAGATTTGTTCTGTTTTTGCCATTGATGTTGTTCCCGCACCGGTGATCAAACTCGTTCTGCTTGACTTGGCCGACACTTGCTCAGGCTTGCTTGGGTCAACTCACTTGGCTCTGCGTTCCACGATGTCGAATTTTTACCCAACGATTATTCTACATCGCTCGCTATTATTTCTACAATTTCTCTATTACACGATACTACGTTTATTTTCGCTGACTAGCATATGTTTTCATAATTGCTCTCGCTTGTTACTTATCTTTTGTATATTTTTAACACGTTATTTGAAAAGTTTATTTGCACTTGTTTTCTGTTGATACTTATTCTATTGATAAGCTAAAAATAAAATCAATGATACTTTTTTGTAAATGTATTACAGTGTCAACTTTGTAAGAATTTCTGATAAAATTATTGTATCGTACATAGTGAGCACGACGAATGCTGAGCTTTTATTTACGCATGTATTTGTTTATTATGTGCGTCAGCAATACCACACTTCAAACGATGACTAACGATTCTATTAAATTCCAATCTCCTTATTTGCTAAGGTTATAAATGTAACTATACATATTTTGACAGAAACATCGTGCTGATTTTACTGCAGATAACATTAAAGCTACTCCTTCAATTCGGTTGAGAAAACTAAAAAATTAGCATAGTGCTCTCATATTAATCTAATTTATTCACAAAGTAATCTTTGTGAACATCATTTTTCTTATTTCTCTCTCTCTCTCTCTCTCTCTGATTTTTTGCTCGCTCTCAGCTTCGTGAACGTCAAAGCACAGTGACAAAGTATTTGTTTCACATATTTACTGTCTCATTTTGTTTTTTTTTACTTTCTGCCTTTTTTCCGGGTTTGTCTTTCATTACTACAAAAGTATTTTTTCCCTGAAATACCACGGTCCTTGTTGCACTTGCATTTTTTGAAACCAAAACATGTAATTTGAAATTTTTTCAAAATTTTTCACCTAGAAAAATTTGTCTCTTTACAAATAGAAACCATGAGTCGACTTAAAAACCTTCTACGGGAATTTCCATGAGAAATGTTGGCGCCGCGTCAGCTAAACCCTTATCACGTGCAAACACGAGGCACCAGCTGCCTAATGTAAATTGAAAAAACGAAGAGAAAAAAAAATGAGCGGCCGTTCAACCCTTACGAAGGGACTCTGTGCGATTTGACGGTAAGCTAAAGGACCGTGGACAAAAGTGCCAGTATGTAAATCTCAACGCTGTCCTTCCTCCTCACCGCTTTTCCGCCCCAGTGTTGGCGGACGGCCAACGAAAGTTCTCCGCATTCCGCAATCACACCGAAAAATTCACAGCCTCTGCCTCTGTTTTTCCATCTGCGTACTATGTTTGTTTTAAATTTCTCTCCTAAAAACATTTTCGAAACCTAAATTTGTCGAGAGCCTGCTGTGATATGGTAGAGGCTGGTGTATAATTATTTGATGATCGTTAAATTGAAGCATATATTCGTATGTTATATAATTCCGACTACAATATGATTAATCCTTGAAAGGGCACGCGTAAAATGATAGTTTAATGCAACGTTAAATCAAACTAAAATTTACGTTGCAGCGAGCCGCGGAATTCGCAGTTTATTCGGTTAATGGTAGATCGTTTCACTGTCTTTTGGGATCGTGCAAATCGTATTTTATCTCTGGAAAATTCGTTGGTAACGATCTTAATTGGCAGAGGTTTTAACGGGAATCGCGGAGAACCACAGCGGAGGAGCAAAAAATACAAAGGAAACGGAAAAAAATGGGAATGCAGACAATAACAATTACGGTGTATTCTGTTTAACTGTGAGTTTGAAACGTTTGAAATTAAACTTCAAAGCTCGCCCACCTGGAAACGGTTCGCATATGAAATTCTGCAATATCAAATATGAGAGAAGCAGAGTCGGCCCACCTCTCTGTCTCTCTCGCTCTCTCTCTCTCACTCTCTCTTGTCTACAAAAATACAACGAAAATGAGAACGTAATCGGGTGCTCCGGGGTATATTCAAATTTTTTTATTTTCTTTCCTCGTCTACAAGTACGAAGCTTTTGTGACCCAGCGAAAAATACATCAGGATATGGACCTAGAAAACTTTATTAGCGATTATTGGATGGTAAACGGAATGTCTCTGGTTCATTTTTCGTTCGAAAAAAGCTGTACAATATGATTTAAACTATAATAACTACACTATCATCAGAGGCAATATATTTATTCGCATAGATATTAAAATAAAATACCCAACGAAAAATAATGCATGAATTTTGAGAAATAAAAAGTGCACGGGAAAGTATACGAGGTGACAAAAAGCGTTCGATATGAAATTCACACACGCGACCCCCGTTATCGCGGCTCGTCCATTTTTATTTTCGCAATCGTGTACGGGAGAAGTTGGCGGAGGTTGAGTAAAATAAGGAAGGGCTGGGGTTGGTATAGCTTCGGTATTCCTAGGATAGAAAATTCACACGGAGAGCTTCTGGTTCGGTTCGCGGGTCGATAAAAATAAGCCCGGTGGCGTCGAAGCTCGCTAGCCGGTCAGTAGATTGTCCCAATGGCGCACAGACACCGAGCTCTCCTCTGTTCTTGTTCGCTTCTTTTTTTCACCGCGTGTGTTTCTAAGTGCGCGAGTCTATGCGACGATTTTACAGCGCTCGCTATAACCTCGTCCCCGTGGGCTCTCCAATTGATGCGAGGCATGAACCGTATAAAAAAACTCGAGCGAGAAAGCGATCGAACGTGCGAGAGTAGATACGCTAACCTACTCCT
Source organism: Cremastinae sp. B BG-2022a (assembly GCA_030522605.1). NCBI lineage: Eukaryota > Metazoa > Arthropoda > Insecta > Hymenoptera > Ichneumonidae > Cremastinae sp. B BG-2022a. The sequence continues at coordinate 8,129 of JAPYYX010002795.1, forward strand.
CGGACCGAGTCAGTTACGAACGGTCGATAGTCCGGGAAACATTGATAGCCGACGAGGTCACACTCTACATCATTATTTACATTATCCTTTTTACTTCATCTCACTTTCCTTCCTTTTTTTATTTACTCATAAAAATATATAGATACTCCATATGTGTAATATATTTTTTATCTGACTATTTATATTTATATTTATTTCACAAATGAATTTTTTTTACTTGTTTTGTAATGTTATAAAATTTTTATTATTAGAAAATAAAGGACATTGTGAAATGTGGTAAAATAATAAGAAAAATATTCCATAAAAATGTATACATATGTATATTGGCCTTGGTTCGAAATTCTGACACAAAATACACGATGCAAAAACCACTTCCTTTACGGAATGAGAAAACTTTCTTTACGAGGAGGCTTGATACTAATGAACACTGATAATGCAACTATGGAGCCTCCATTAAAGAGTTTTCTGCCTCTATATCGTTATTGCATCCTTCATTGCAAGTGTGTCTTCTCGGCGGAGTATTAGCCCTTTGAAAGCAACCTTCGTCTTTTACCATTGTTATCGATAAACAAAACTTTAATCAGATCTTATCGAACCCTGGAAATTTATAGCAAAATAGATTCAAGCATTTATGTGAAAAAAACACTTTGCTCGAAACTAATCGAATTGAACAACTAAAATGCTCAGATATACATTGTGTGCTCCAAAAAATAGGACAAAATTTTTATTTTTTATGAAGATTTTTTCCTTCGAAATTGTTTAGCCAGGTTGTTTTCTAGTTTGATTGGATTCGGGTGGGAAAACCTCTCGCGATGTAAAATTCAGATATCGCTGGGGTAGAACGGAGCATATTTGAGGGTAAAAGGAAACACATAGAGGAGAGCGAGAGGGTTCTAAATGTACGCTGTATATACATATGTGTATGGATGTACGATTGTGTCTACAAAAAGATCATTTCCTCGTCGTCTCTTCCCCACCGAGTTTCGACTACGTCTGCATGGCAGAGAGCACATACTACATGGATACATGTATGTCAATATAATTTGTTAATGTCTATATGTTTGCTATGAAATTTAAAGACGTGCTCATTCACGAATAAAAAGGAGAATCGATGAAAAAGTCAGTGTGGGAAATCGAGATTTCGTGATGGCGAAGCGTTTCTTGTGCGCATAGATTTCCAAACTTGCGGTACGGTGTCGAGAATTGGATGAAATCGGTTTCTCCTGAAAGATTGGATGCAAAAGTGAATTTGTTCTCGTTGCGAGAAACGTCAGTGGAACGAAATGTGATTCAGGAAAATGCCAGATGGTGAGCAAAATGAAGGATGGGGAAGAGGAGAATGCGGATGTCACATGAGGGAGCTTGCGCCATTTTGTTGGCACGGCGGCCATCTTGTCGAAGTACGCTCCGAGCTGGAGATTGCGTGAAAATCGGTGTCGCAACGCTTTATGACAGCTCCGGGTGTGTTTGACTAACAAATGTCATTGTGTGTACATGGATTGAGTCACATGTCTCTATTTCTCTGTTTTCACGACGCGCGGGAATAAGACGGTTGACGTCGCGCGTCATACTACGAGGGAACGACGACCGCTCATCGATTTTCGCATCGCGATTCACTCACAGCTACATACCGCGCTCGATTACTTTCAAGCGTACTAAAACACAGTGCCCACATTAGTTAGACCTCATATAACCCCCAATGACTTGTGAATAATCGAAGTACTTTCTGCCATTCACGATTTTAGGCTCGATTCAAAATAAATTCTCTGATTACTCTCTTTCAAACGAAAGTCAGAAATTTGTTAGAAAAGAAAAAAAATGTATAAAGTATATACATATTTGCTTCAATGTAAGTGTTAAATAAATTAATTTTTCACGGAATTAAAATTGATAACGAAAATGATAGTATATAAAGATTGCAATAAAAAATAGTTTCCGGTAAGCGCGTGACTTGTTGCTGGTCATCCTCTTACATTTTTGCAACAGGTTAGAGGAATCAATTGAAAAAAAGGATGTATTTATATATATAAGAGAATAGCAGAAGGGAGGTCGAACTGTAAAGGATTTAGCTAGGGAATGCCGGAAGTAGAACACGTATTCCACCCATCAGGATCTGAAACTCAAGACTATCTGACGTGTGTGTTCAATACACGTTGGATAGGATCGTTCGTATCTGCTGGTAACATCTGGGCAATGGGAGAACGCCCGGATGCCATTGATGTCTATTGAAACTGGAGACTCGCCCTGGTAAAATAAACAGAGAATCTAAAAGTTTCGATCAATTATTCTGGTTCCTCACGACTTGGAAGCCCTGACCCGATGCAGAGTCCAGAATCAATAATGACGTTTGATTTGACATGCACATATTTTTTTAAATTCTTCAATTCACGACACCAAGAATTTTACATTTTACTTTCCACAGGAAATGTAAAGAATAATGAATAGATTCATTTGGAATTTCAAAAAACGACTGAATGCGATTGCGAATTCCTGACAAGTTCCTTGCCAACCGAAAGCTCGTTCACGACCGATAAAGATTGTTACGAATCCGATGGAAGGAAAGAGAGAAAATAGAGCTCTATCGCGTTACAGATCGCGGTAATTTACGAACTCCCCCACAACGGCCCTCTTTAAATCGCGTGCGAACGTATGAACCCCTCCCGAAAAAGTCTGCACCCACACATGCCTCTTGACCCTCTTTGGTCCTTGCACGCTCTTTCTTCGGAAGGAAAACCATGAATACCGAGCATACCCAATTCAGTTTTGCGCAGTTATGCTGGTCCTCTACATCAAGGTCGCGAAAAATCCGGAAGAGAACGAATGTTTTTAATCACTTGAAACTAATCCGAAAAAATACTTTTAGATGTTTTTTTTACATTCTCATGAAAGTATTTTTAACCCTAATCGCTCACACATGCCCAATTTGACCCGAAAGTCAACTTTATAGTAAGATTCGAATAAGATCGCGTTGAGCTTTCAAAATTTTTCACAGGTCTGAAAATGAAATTTACATCTTAAAGCTACAAGCGTTCCATTTCCTATGTACTAAAAATGGACTCAGAATTTTTCGGACTTAAAATCGTACGTACATCAATTAATTCCAGAGCGTTTGAGAATTCTGTGGGGTCAATATGACCCCGTATAAAGATTACGTAACTTTTCAGAAGTGTGAGTGATTAGGGTTAAAACTGATAAGAAACTACGTTTTACTTGTACAAATGTTTTTTGATATAATTGTGAATATTAAAATATTTTTATAGTATATGCTCGTCTTAAATTGTTTCGAGAGCTTTTTAGGATTGAGAGCACAAAAGAGATGCCGGAAGGATAAAGAACGAGACGCGTGAGAAAATGCGTAGCCGAGACATTCGGAGTTCCGCCGGCGTTAAACGTAACCAGAGACACAACCGAGCTAGCAAACTCGTACACTAATTTCGTTTCGCCAGAGAGTATACTCCGGTAACTCCCGACTGACCGCATTAACATACGAGTACATACTCACGTTCCTCGGGGACTCGACGCTTCCTCGTTTCGTTTATAGAAGCGACTCTATGCCTCAAGCAGAATTATTCGCACTGAGTTCGACTGATGGTATGATTCGGAAATAATCTGGCTTCCGACTAAATAAAAAATTCAATGTAACGATTTTTCGGTAATTTGACATTTTATTTCTTAACTGTTTGAAGTATTATATACATGACATTATTGTTTTATTAGTTTTATCATTAATAGTTCAAACATTCAATTCAGTCTATGATTGGTTTTGCGAATAATCTGCGAATGTCACCGTTGGATCAATCCTCACCGCCCGATATTTGCTTGGAGATTGATTTCGCGACCTGGCCGCGGATACTGGGAAAAGTGCTCGTTTTTTTTTTTCGCTCTCTATTAAACTTTTGGTACTATCGGTCTGAACACTTTCTCGTTATCAATTAAAAGCGGCCTCGATATCTCATCGCAACTAATTTTTCCTCTTCTTTCGTTCGTTTTTTTGTTTTCAAAGCTCTTTTACCCACGCCATTAGTTGAACAGCCTTTCAGAATATAAAATGAGGAACGAGCGTGCGGATCCTTGCTTTCCTCATAAAAAGTTTTTCACCCTAACCAATCGCATTCGGAGACTCTCGACTGTTCAAAAATCCATTCATTTTCGCTTCAATTGTTTGAGGTTTTGAAAACTTTGGGGAAAATAGATATGAAGAGGTAAACGAGTAGTCGGAAGTGGAGTCTGAATCTGAAGATCGATCTACGTTGAAGAAACTTTAATGGAAAATAAAGGACGAAATTACTTCTGGAATTAATCACCCAGAGATCAAAAAGAGTCATCGACATAACTTTGCCACGAATACATACATATATACAAAATATGTATTTCGTTTTCATTTCATTCCATCCAAAACTTCAACGCAAATTTTGGAAGGCTTTTTTCGAATTATAATTCTCAAAAATTACAAAGTTATAAGCAATCTCCCATCAATTATCGAGTATTAAGGATTGTGGAAGGCGATGAACTTCAAAAGCGTTCTTCCCAAAACAGCGATTTTGAAATTGATATGCACGATATATAAAAAATATTTGACGAATTGCCGTCAAATTTGTATCATACTTACAATCATTTGACGTTCCTCTATCGTTGGATGAAGCGAAAAAGTGAAACGTTGAATATTTTTTGTTCATAAAAAATGGATCTAATTTATTTGAAAAATCGATATTTTTAGTTTATATCATCACTAAATTCTCATTTTTTATTTTTTCTTTTTTCCATTCATCGAGCGATAACTATATGTATATGTCTAGAATAAAATTTTTTAAGATTTTAATGAAAGACTAATGGTAAAACTGAAATTGGGCACACCATCAATAAGGACCATCGCGTGTGGAGAGACGTAAAAGAGGCATATTTTTAACCGAAAATGTTTTTCAATTATATTGTGAATAGATGAACGGTAAATCAATCCACATACCAAATTTCGCAATGACCCATCGTAGAATTTCTTAACCATTAACTAGAAAAAGATGAATTTTATTCGAAAAGAAATATAATCTCCCCTTATTAAAATAGTTGTCGCGGAAAAGTAATTGTGTCAGAATTTCTTGCAAATTTGCCCAAGCCTTGTTTGATATGAGCTGCATACGTGTACCAAATTTTACAAGGTTTGATCACGTAGATATCGAGATATTTATTGTTAAAAATCACGATTTTCAGTTCTCTCTCATAAGAGCACATGTCAAATACTGTGATTTTCAATTCTAAATGTCTTGACTTCAAGATGGTTAACCATCTTGAAATTGTGCATATCTCTTTTTGGTACTACAAAGAAGTTTCCTTTAGTTTTTTAAAAAAACCGACTTTTTTGTTTTTTATGATTTTCTTACGTTTGTAATAATTCAAGGTTACGTTAGATGAGCTCAAAAACTGCATACTACGAAGATACACTGAAAAAAACTGTTTTAAAGCTCGAGACAATATAAGTAGAAATTTTAAAAATTGATCGGACACATGAATCTAGGGCTTAAAAATAAGAATGCACTTAGTAATCGTCGCTTTTGTTAAGGAGGAAAGTATAGACGACTTCAGCCTTCACGCCTTTAGATGTATGTACATACTGTAACGCGTCCTGCGTTTCTTACTCGTATCTCGCGGGAACGAGATCCGAGTACAGGACGGTACAGCTGGCCGTCCGCGTTTCCCCTTTTTCCACAAGAAAATCCTCAACCGAGGAAAACGGAAGGTCAGGCAAATCCCGAAAGAAATAACACTCGATTCTCACGAAACACGTAACACATTTATTAAAAATACAAAAACTAATTTTAGAAAGAAACTTGTGTTTCGAGGAAATACAACAAATCCGCAGGCGCTTCCGGGCGCTTACAGGCTTCGCTATTATCACTATTTATTCTCGCGGCGACGAGCCCAAGCAATTCTTCAAAGATCTACAAAGAGAGTCGAAACTCCCGCGTGCACGATCTCCCCAAATGATAATTATTATTTTACTAAAAAGAACAAGATCGATTCTACTGGGAGATCTTACACTCACCGCGCGAGTTATTTTCTATTCTCCTTTAACGTTATCTTTCCTCCTTAAATTTTCTTTAATTACTCTAATGAGGCGTTACAAAACTACGGTCAGTCTCAGACTGCCGAAAAATCGGCTCGCGTCTCATTACGCGAGCCGGCCGGTGAGTCGTGGAGTGGGGGACGTCTCAGTGGTGCCTGTCCGGGCTCGATTCCCGCATCCTTATCGACCGCCGCTCGCGATCGCCTTCGTTCGGGGCTCCTCTCGCCCCCGATCTCTTGGCTCGACTTTTCCACGGCTCCCTCGTTTTCTATTTCATTATTCCTCGACAAAAAAAATAAAATCAACCATAATTAATTCTCTATCAAATTGCCTTTTTGGCCCTGGCGGAGGACTCGCCGCGAAAACTCTCGTATTTCCATTCATTCCTCCTCTCACTCTCTCACGCTACGTCTTGACTGACCGTCGGCGACGTTGAGAGAGGGGGAATTGCTCACATACGCGGAAATGCCGCGTTACAATACATATGATGTAAAAAAACTTAGTAAATGTTATGACATGGCTTTCGCCATAATACAATTTTGGGTCTTAAATCTTTATTTTAGGAATGGGTAGAAAATCTAACGCAATAAAATCCTGTTTATTCTAAAATTTAACAATAGAAAATATGTATTATTAATGAAACTAATTTTAAATACAAAATAATAATTCGTTGGGCACCAGCTATCGGCTTACCCGATAGCGAATTTATGTTCATACTTTGCCAGGGTCAATACACTGAAAAAAAAGATGGCCATTTCCAATGAAATATTTAATTGATTCGTCCATATTTAATAGATCCAATGAAATATTGAATTGAACCAACTAATA
>JAPYYX010002796.1:0-13848 GCA_030522605.1 Cremastinae sp. B BG-2022a
AAGCCTCTTTCAATAGATACTAAAATACAAAAAATTATGGAGAAAATCGGAGATGCGAAAGCTAGATGGTGTCCGAAATGGGGTGGAATGCCTCACATACATGTCTTCTTTCTTCATCTTTTTCAACACGCTACGTGAGCTCCTCCTGCTTCTTCCTCGTCCCCCGGCTTTCGTTGCTCTGTGATTTTTTTTTCTTTTTTTTTCACAGAATAAACTTTGTCCCTAGTACACATATTCCTTGCGTCCTTGAGGAGCTCCCTGGCATGCGGTCGCTTTCATGCCCCTCTCTAACGTTTTCCCTCCGAGCTTGGAATACGGAAAAACCGCAGCGCAAAGTATGCATCACGGACTCGCATGCTCCTCTTGCTCTCTGCAACCTTTGCCGCAGTGCTTGCGATGAAACGACCCTTCTTCGAGCTTTGTCGTTGCTCGAACCCCTTTCCCCTGTTTTTTTCTCCGCTCCATTCCTCTCTCACTTCGTGTTTCTCCGTTGATCAGCGTTCCACGTACTTCAAGCTTCATTGACAATGCACGAGAGCATCCACGCGATCCTCATCCCCGTAACTTATTCGTCGGAAAATAAGCAGGGTACGCTTAAGCTACAGCAAAACGGAGAGCTTTCATCGTGTTCTTATTCATCATCCTTCTCGACAACAACGACTCGTCGATCGAGATCGTATGTATGCGCATTTATTTTAATCATATCCAAGTCATTTTCTCATCATATGATCATGCATACATTTTTCGCAAAAGTGGAAAATCGGTTTGTACATGTCACAAGCGTGACTGAATTTCTTTTCGCGCTTTCAACATAATATAAATAAGTCATATCTGTACTTTTTGATCGTGCATTGTATTTAATCAAAAGAATGTGTGATCGTGTAATAAAAAACTATTATAGTTTTTCAATTTTGTTCGTTAAAAAGAATAAATCAGTTTGTCAACACGCTAGAATGATTCTCTTTGATGCTTTTTTGGTGTGTGTTTCGATTTGCACTCGCGGATTTAATCGAAATCGTCCATATGTATGTAATAGTAAAATGCACAAGCGACGAATACGCTATCCTTCGTCATGCATACTCATGCTATCTGTACGCACACAAGAGAAATATCTATGGATGATACAAGGCTCCTCTGGTGTATACGAGCCGGGCTTGCGCGATTATCTCGTGGATTTTGCTCCGTTGAATATCGCTCGTCGTGTGTTTCATGCCGTAACCGTGGAATTTGTTCGATACAAAATAGTGAGGGTTTGAAGCGTGTCCCTCTTGTAAATTTGTTGAGCCTCGGAAGCGTTTTCATTGTTTTATCTTCTTTCCCTTACTTTCTCTTTCCGTCGTGCATGCACAAATATTTCACCCCTCTGCATTCGTTGTTTCCTCATGGACGATTCAGTGATCGCTTCCCTTACAACTCGTCTCGCGACACGCTTGTATGTACACTCTAAAGCGCCGATCGCGCAATTTGTTTTTTATAGGTTCGAAACATTGAATAATATATTGAAACGCCTTTTCCGTGTTAATATTTCATCTCTGGTATGCTTCATTTTCATCGAAATTCGATTCCAGGAGCATCACAGTCACGATATCTTTCCTTGAAAATTATGTAATGAGAGCAGCGGTCGAGAATTCTTTTTATATTTCCAGCATATGCATACATATATGTAGGCCATTATAAGGGATTATTATTTCTTTCTACCCTTGAAGTTACGCGCGATATTTCTATCGACAAAAAATCGACATGAACAAGTTTCTTGAATTTTCCATTTTAATACGCTGCATGTATGTATATCTAACGATGCTGAGATTCCAGGCGACGTCGTGCGCGTATTCATCCGGCGTGCACCCCGATAATCGTTTCTCGTCGGCAAGGTTTTGACGGGAAATTTTGAGCTACGTAGCTTCTCCCCGCGTGCACGGAGATAAGAAATAATATGTATATTCAGGAGGAAAGAAAGGTCGGGTCGTCGTTCGAGGCTTTCGGGATGGAGAAGCGACTCTAGTCGCGCCTCTCTGCCACTCAGGCTTCTCTATCTTTATGCTTACAATGTACATATACGCGAGCTGTGTATATACGTATGTAAATACACACGGTGCACGCGGCATTGTTCTCGTTATGGCTTGCTGTTATTGCCGTAGTTATCAGCGTCGTTCGAAGTTTTACGATATATAATCGCGTATATATGTATACCGCGAGAGAGCGGTCATGCTTGCAATCCTTTCTCCCTTCACATCCCCCTTTTCTTCTTCCACGAAAGAAAAGAAACGAAACCCATCGTATCGCTCTTTCTCTCTTATTTCTACCTACGTCTCTCTGGTCAATGAGAACCGCAGTCATTTTTTTTTCAAACTTGACCAATTTATTTTTCAATTAAATATTTAAACTCAAGAGCTATACATCAAGTCTGCAATTTTTTTCACACGGAGCTCGTTTTAATCTTTTAGCCAGCGCAACAAATTTTTTTCTTACATCCTCCAGCGTACCTGGAGGCGTTATTTTAAACAAAATATTTTAATGACATTCTAATAATGATGTGCATTTTAATGCGATTTACTGGGCGTCAAAAATTTCAGGCTCTTTACCTCAGCTCGAGGCTCTCTAGCATTGAGGAGTATTTAACGAGGTAGGTCTATCGTGCGAAAACTTGCGTCGTACAAACACACTCTCGTACAGAAAAGTACTAAGGTATAGGCGCCGAGTGCCGGAGCTTAGCGCGGTGAAAAGCCGTGGGGGTGGCTATACCGGCGGTAGAATGGCCGCGCCGCGGAGAGGTGCTTGCCTCTGCCTGAATAAAAAAAACTAGAGAGAGAGAGAGAGGAAGGGAGAAGGAGAAAAAAGGTGAAACAGTGGAAAAAAAGTGGGTCAACCCATCGTCGTCGGCGTTCTCGTCGGCGGACAAGTACGGCATCAAAGAAGCGTGCTAGCAGGGGGCGAGACCACACACGTCTACAAAAATCGACACACGCACAATCTCGCGTGATATAAAAATAACGCGATAAAAAACACGGTCTGTGACATGAATGAGCTAGGCGTTATTAGTATACAAATGATTATATTTACATTTCTAGTTTTTCACTACTTTTTCTAATCAATTGATCGGAAAATCAATTTTTGTATTCGCAATTAACATAATCGATTGAATGATAGGCCATTTATTGATGCTAATCATCGGTGACTTGATGCAGACATTCGAATCGTATCTCGCGATGCATATCTTTTTTTTCCCTCAAATTTATCAGTATCAACAGAGAGAGATATAGAGACAGAGTATTGGAGCTCGAAGGGTCGAACGCAAACTTTTTCTTCGTGACGATAATAACGGTCAGTATATAATGTCGCCTATATACATAGTATATAAGCATACACGTGTATAAGTATGCCCATATAGAGGTAGGTTCACGGCACACGGTGGAAGTTGCTCGCAAAAGTGATGCTGGGCGCGGAAGGAGCGAGAAAGGGCGTCGCGGGGAAGAACGAGGGGAGACCGGTTTCTCGGCCGCGCGTTTGCGAATGAGGGCACTGAGGTTCGGGGCGAGAGGGTGAGGCCAGACAGAGACTATTGATCCACACCAGGACGATTCACCCTCTCTCCCATACGTATCCCCCATTTGCCCCTTTAGCTCCCTTTCGCGCTCCCTTTTCCCCTCATTCACCTCTCTCTTGGCCGACCCTCCCCGACCGCAGCACCACCCTGTATTGCGCACCCTTTCTCCTCGTCGTCGTTATACTCTTTCTCTCTCTCGACGCGTTACAATATAGTGGGATAGGCTCGGTTCGAAGCTTCCGAACCCCCACTTATCCGACTCCCCGCATCACCCCCCCAGTCTGTTTACTCTCTCATCGCTCTCTCCTCCACGCCGTCTGTTCCGCTACTGAAACGAGCATAGAATTGAGTCACGTGCTGTATGAAAAAAAAACATATTTCTGTACTGATTTTTTATCTGTCTTAATACGTACCTTTCTCGACACGACGCTCTACTGACGATTAATATGTATACATGTCTATGCATTCACATCTACAGGCATCCGTATTTTCACAGCCTCGCGGGTCTTATTCTTTTATTCTTCTTGTATCTATAATTATAGTAAAATTAATTGCAGGGAGGATGAGAGCCCAGACGACGACAAAAGTTTGAAAGGTGAATGCTAGCGTGAGAGTCTCGAAACTTCCGAGAAATATTATTTTTGCGGATCATTACTTTTTTGCGATCGTGCATATGCACCTCTGCATGGCCTGCTGATGCATGGAGATCGCGTCGAATGAGAGATCGCTTGTGCGTTTTTGTGCGCGTCCGCGATTGGCTGGCTATAATTTCGGTCGAACGCGGTAAACCGCTGAATTAGCAACCTGTGGGTCGCGTTCCCGCTCTCTCATCATATACATCATATGTATTTATATCTCTTTTTCTTTTTCTCACTCTCTATCTGTTTTACTCACACGGCATTCGCTCTCGCTGATGCATATATACACATATATACATTATATACACACATATACACATGCGCCATGGATGCTGCACACGGAGGACCGACTATTCTCGGCGGTAATTATAATTGTACCGTGGCGCGTATATGTATAGGTATACATTTTGGGGTGTCCGTCATTTACCAAGTTGTTTTTTTTGCAGCGGCTTCTAATTTTTTAGTTCATCATTAAAACAGAAATATAAGACCAAATAAGTCCTTAATATTCACCTAAAACCATGCCTAAACGACGATACGTTTTCTGCTTTACTAACAGGCGAACTCGCTACTTTGTACATTTAATTTTTATAGCTACAGCAAAACTCTACCTGAAGAAAATTAATATTGATACGGGGAATTGCAACAAATGAAATAATTTTAAATCGCTTATTGATAAAAATATATCCCTGGACGTTATGGAAAAAATGGTGGAACCCTTAGACAGAAAATAGAAAACTCAATAACAAAGCTTATCTACATAAATATGCGCGTGTATATACAACGCAAATTTAGTCTAAGGAAATTTGCATTTTCCTCTTTTCCTGCTCTTGGTGTTTTTTCTTTCTTTTTCACGTCTCGACCATTTAGTACGAACATTACAACGAGACACGGGATGAATTAAAATGAATTATCATGGTGAAGGTTTTTTTATTCTTCCGCGATATGCGAGAAGAGAAAAGTTGAATTCCTCTCACGATGAGGGGACGGGTGCACTTTTTGTTCGAGAAAAAGTTTGAAAAACAAGCACCGGTGAAATTGAGATAGGGAAGAATAATATTTGTGGCGTTCGTAGCCGCCCCCGGCGCGTTAACACCTTCCAAGCACGAGAGAAGAAGGAAAAAAAACGGCGTATGATTTTATAAAATGCTACGCGCAACTCCTCGGTCCATTCGAATGACAATGCAAAGTGGTTTGAGGAAAGAGGCGAGAATTTAATTGGATCGTTTGCTCCTCTATCTTGATGTCTCTCTTATTCCCTTATTCTTAAATTGAAATGAAAACGTGTTATCTGCTTCCTCCGCCGCTATTTATCATTTTATTCATCACGCCGCATCACTTTTTTTCTCAAGTCCTTCCTTCCACTCAATATCCTCAATATTTAATATAGTGTGTATTTTCGTTTAGAGAAATATTTTTTCAATCTCAAACATTTGAAAAAAGTGAGCACTACTTTTTGCATCGATATGTGCATGGGTTGGATTTTCAATAAATTTTCGATACCTTATTGCTTTGGCTTTTTTTTCTAATAATATACTTGCATTCGCTTTGTCTGTTTAGTCGGCCAATAAAGTGAATAAAAGTGCGCTGTCGTCGAGCAGCGTCGTTTTATCGGGTGAGGAATTCGTCGCGATTCAACCGTCGACATCAGAAGATAAGGAATTCATGGTGAGTTAACTGTTCAATAAAAATTCTATTCCTGGATGCATTGTCATTAAAATTTGAGTAAAATTTATTCAAAAAACCACGAATAATTTAAAATCTGGAAAAGTGCGTTTTGCGGTCGAGCAATTGTTCGTTATCCGTGAGAGAAAACCACGAACGTTTCCCATTTTCTACTTCTATATATCCCCTTCATCTCTCTTTCCTTTCATTTCGCGAACGTCGTATACGGGAATTAGGGTTCAAGTCGAAAAAATATGGAAGTATGTACATCAGTATCAAACTCTTCGCTCGAATCGACTTTTATTTTTTCTCCTTCTCGTCCTGTGTTCGACTTTTCTCTGGATGAGCTGAACGGCGTGTTCTTGATTGACAGAGAACCTGCATTTTTGGAACTACTGAATCTTCTTGCAGTGCCCGCTCAACGAATCTTCATGCTGTGCTTTCAATACACTGTGTACTATCGTACTACATTTATATAGTTTCAAACCTTCCACGCCCTGTCACGTACTCATACTATATTTGGAGTCGACGTCACTACTGACTGATTTTGTAAAAATTCTGTAACTAGTTGGCATACTGCTATACACATGGGTCATGGGCCCTTGTGTTGGTATTAAAGTATCTATCTATCTATCCATCTATCTCTTATGCTCGTTCTCACCAGAGAGCTTGGACCTATATATGTATGTGCATTCAAGATCGCCGACGTTATACCAGAACTCGCCTTTCGTCTTTTTCCACGATATTATTTCTACTGATATTTGATATTTCACTCTCCATTTAACTCTGAGCGTCCTTTAATTTTTTTTACGTCGCTCTTAAGTTTCTTTTTACTTTCCTGCTTTTCCAAATGAGACAATCAAACATCCCTCCGCACTTGTTCAATTATTTGCTTAGTTGACGAAGAGAGATTTCTTTTGACTAAATCGCCAACTCATCCTTTCTACCTCTCGGTTTTTAACATTTATATTTATTCGCAAGATCAAAGAAACGTTTTTGCAATAAAAAATAATTCTAGAATTTCATTTTCTCTTCCAGGATTTTCCACTCAAATTATCGATCTTCAGAGGGTTGGCAAGATTTTTTAGTTTATCGGTTGACGTCAAGTGATATTAATATCCGTCTAGGGATATTGTATCATAAAAATGTATGACACAAATTTCTTCGGAATGATCATCAGTAGTCATTGAAATTTTTTCAATTCAATTAAAGATTCGACGTAAAAAATCTGGCCATATCGTGTCAAAGCGTTGTCTTCTTTTTCATCAGCATGATTACTTTTTAAGAGAGGTTTCATCATGTTTGTAAGTACGTGTAGTAGTTAAGCCCCCTTACGCGCGAAGTACTATAGATGTCTTAGCATTTCGCTGTCGATTTCGGAAGAAAAGCGCGAGGAGTTCCATTGTTGGAGCAGCCGAGTATATAGCACACCCGAGAACATTCGTAACCGCGGTGCTGGTTGCGGAACCTGGGAACAGAAGCAGTGCTAGCAGTCCCCTCTTTCGTTTCATTAATTTTATCTGCACGTTTTACGAGAGGCATCCGCAGCCAGAAACAAATTAATTGCTCTGGCGCACCTCTCGCCACTCGAATTAATTGGCCGGTAAGGGGATGCGTCTCCTTTTTTTCTTTTTTCTCTCGCAATTTAATCTTTTATCATATATTCTTGATCGGGCCTCATTCTCCTCATATGCGGGAAGAAACTTTCGAAACTCTTTTCTTGTCGATGTGAAAAGGGAAAAAAAAGAAAAAATTAACGGTGATGGTTTGACTAAAAATCGTTGTTGAACTTGTCCCCGCGTAAATTGTCGAAACAAAAGAGCGGAAAATTGGGTGAAAGCCCGAAAGGAGTTTAGGGGGTGAGGACTATACACCGGTTTTGCTGTAACCAACCGGTATACAGTCCTCACCGCCCTATAATCTTCCACAGAATTAACACTTTTCGACCTTTCTTTTTTCTTTTTCAGCCTCTCTCCCCCCGTGATTCCGTTAACTCGGCGCGTATTTCTCGTTTTTCCATTGTTTCACTTCACTTCCGGTTCATTCAGCGCTTCGTTAAGAGTCCCCGAGTAAATTTGCGGCAATCGTGACGGGAATCGACAATCGCGGATAACGATTTAATCAGTCCGAGAAAAGTTTCTCTTCTCTCGTGTTCGCAACTCCTCCGACATGTATTCTCTCCTTTCGATTTGAGCAATAATTTTATATCCTCGTAAAAGTTATATGTAGATACAATATGCTGGCCAAGAAAATCGAGGGATATTGTAAAAAATTTTTAAAACTTTTTTTTATAAAGCAAAACGGAAGCATCTTAATTGAGTTGTCGTTGGAAGCTAAAAAAAAAGATGAGGCGTTGCAAATTGAATGTATTGTCTATATTATGGAGCGAGGAAGGCAGTAATGGAGGAGTCTCGCTATATACCGGGAATTTTACAGCGCGAGAGCGAGTTAAACGGCTGGTTTTTCGGCTTAAAACTACGCGAGAAGCAGAGGTTCAGAGCTTCAAACCATTCCTTTTCGCTCGTTCCTTTTCACAGGCTTTCGCACCTCGCGACTTTCTTGGTCGCAGCTTCCAGATAGTAAATTGCCATCAGCATATATGGTGTATATGTATAAGTAAACATTAGGCGCGATAGAGTCCATCAGATTTATGTAGGATGAGATCAAGAATAAAATTAGAGATCCAAGATTCAATGAAATTCAATGAAACGATGATCGCGAGAAAAAGCAATCTTCCTTTTTTAGCTTTTGATCGTTACTGATGTGGTTAAATATTTGTGTAATCAATAAAATATTATCGCTTTTTGATAGTGTACTCAAGGTCGTATATGTGCTGTGTACTTAAAATCGTATATATTGAACCATCAATAAAAAACGTAGTTTTTGGTTAATCGAACTTGATGTATTGCCATCCCTATGCACAATATTGTAAATACATATAAATGCACCAGCATCGTTCGAAGGTCTCGGAACATTATCGTTACGAATATGGTCACTTTCTAACTGCAAATGGTTTTCATCCCTCTCTGCTCTACCTCTTTTAATACGCGAACATTACTTTTTATAACCGCGGCTATCCATGTAATACATTCACTTCCGCGTTTCTAATGCCGCCTTTATATGTAGGATATAGATCCATAAGCCTCCGCTATATCCTTTTATTCCAATAATCTTTTTATTTTTTGATCCTTCCTGCTGCTTTTCCAGATCTAGTTCCCTATTGCGCGTTTTCACCTTCTCCTTTTCTAGGAAATTAGAGATTTCATTTCACAATCTCAAAACCATCCAAATCTCTATACTCAATATCTACGTCTCGCGTTATATAATTTTCTTCGTTTATTTTTCCTCGTTCGCGGCCGAGCAAAAGATTTTCCTCGTCCCGAATATCCGCGCCTGACCGTACACCGACTCGTTTCACTTGAGACTCAACTCTGGATGGCTCAACGTTGTTTTTACCAATCGCGCGCGATCATACTCCGCGGCGTCCTGTCGAATGCATGAAATAAATCAAAACTTCAAGTAAACATCACCCGAGTTGTTAGATTTGAAAAAATAATTTACTTATTTTTCGTGATTTTCGTGTTTGATAGAATTTTAATAAAAATCTCATGCTAACATTGGGAAAAGAAATTGCTACTGAGAAAGAAGGGGAACTCCGCGCGTTAGAACGTTTTTTTTCTTTTCAACCTTTATCTCTGGATTTTCTCTCTGATATTCCCCATTTCAAGAATGATTATATATTATTCAGCCAAATCCCTGACGTATGTAAGAGCGTGTGGTGATTCCACACCTCGAAGCATTGACCTCTCCCTTTCCCTTTTGTAATGCATTCGTATATACATATGTATATGTTTCTTCGCGATTCCGAATTTTATGTAAATAGCCTCTATACACATATGTCGTCAGTCCTGTCTTTCGATCTTTCCATTTTTTACATAATATTTCTTTGAAGAAGCTCTTTTTTAAGTATAGTAAAGGGGGGACTACAAAGAGATCGAGAAAGTGCGAGAAAACACACGTTCTTGTGTTTTCTGTATCAGATGCGTGCTGTATGGCCACTCTCATCGATAACAATCTAAATGGTAATAGATGTGATGCCCAATAGGAGAATCAGCGAGTATTAGGTCCTTTTGGATTTTCCTCGGCTCGCTTATTTTCCCGTGCTCCCTTTCAGCATTTATTGCCCTCTTTATATTCTTATTTTGTCTCTCAACCCCAGCACAATTTTCGGTCACCCCCGAAAAATTGTATATGTACATTGCGCGGTGCGTATACATTGTATGTATAATACACATACTGAGACCTAATTTTCAGCACCCCAGAAAAATCTTCCTGCATCATCAGCTGCGAACTTTTTCCGAATATTCTTGTACATAATATACATGCAGATACATATACGAGGCATACTAATATCGGATGGGATCGAAAAAAAAGAGGAAACGCATAAAGTATCAAAGACAAATTGTCTTTTATATTCTTATATTTTACGTTTTATCTGCAAATCGAAAGAATCAAGATCAGGACGTAACAAAAGAAATATATATATGTAGAGAGTAGGGGGAGGGGGGACACAATGGGGTACTTAAGAAAAATTTCCGATTTCAAGGGTTTAAATATCCTGAATCTTTTGTTTTTTAATCACAATTAAAGGAACGAAATAAAATTTTCAGCTGAAATAAAATTTTCATGGGAAAAAAAAATTTTCAGCGGTCAAAATGGGGACCTCTCCAAAAAGTACGAAAAAAAATTTCTTTATTCTTCACGAACGTATCTTTTTCTAGAGGTGTTATATTCCTATATATTACCTCGTTTATACTGTATACATGTCTTCAGCGTAATTCGAACAAATATTTTTTTTTAGTGAGTAAAAGGCCTCTTGAATTTTGCGGATAATGTGTGTTTTCAAGAAACACAACACACGAATGAGTCCGCCGTAGGAAGATGAGTTTCGAGATATTTTCGTGATATACATCGGGCTTTCATGGAAAGTTGTCACAGTCGAATATCATCCAAGTCCTCCCGGCCTTGCATACATACATATATCCACGGGCTTTGAGAACTTGATTTGCCAGAAACTCTAACGAGGCGAATCGAGAACTCCTCTCGGAGACGCGTTTTAATTCTTCCTTATCCTGGCGATTCATCCGACGCCAGCAGGTTTTTAGCGTCTCTCCCCAGCACGTCTTGGGAGCAACTTTTGAAAACAGTCTATTAATCAGTCCACCAACAGCCGGTAGAACAAGCCTGATATCTTGTTATTCGTCTCCTCGCTTTGTTTTGTCCACTCGCTTTTTATTATTTTCAGCAGGTTCGACCTCATCTATATAATTATGATGCACGCGTAAAGAAATCTTGGAATTCGAATTTAATCAACTTTTATAATTATCGTATATCGATTTTTCAACTATGCGAAAATCCATGTCGTGCTGAAATTACCATCCAAAATAAACTTGAAAAAAAAGAATTCATTATTTTGAAAAGGGATTTTTCATTCTGCTTTTTTCACGAAAGTTTTGTTTCATTTCAATATAGACCGCGTGTCTGCTCTTTTTTGCTTTACATAATATATTTTAGCCTCTATATTGAATATATACTTATCTCGTATTTATCACTACGATCTCTTATATTATTTCGAGTAGTTTTTCAGTCAGCTTATTTCTTCTCGACTTGCATCCAGCTCGCATGCTGCAAAACCTCTATCGATCTTTTTTCCTGATGCTCTATGCGCGGCACTATCAAACTGTCTATTCGTTCGAACAAGATCATTCTCATCCGAAATCGAATGGCCTATATTTGAAAAAACTTTGGCGACGTGCACACTCATGAGTGCCTTTCTCTCATGCTCATGCATATACACATATAGAGATAATTCTGGAGGTTCTCGTGTACGTGACGCTGGAGACGAGAAAAAGATGAATACTTGGAAGCTTACCGATCGATGTCTTGGAATTTTCGGCGCTATTTCTTTCTCTCGTGGCCCAAGTGTATATGCATGCATGCTCGTGCGCTGTGCAATATCGAGGACGATAAGATTCGCGGGAAAGAGGATCAACGCGCGCCATACATATACACATACATACATATATAATAGTTGCCATCTCAGAGAGAAGTCCCGCTCGCGTGAGAAATCTCCAGAGAAAAAAGGAGAGTGAAAAAAAGTTTGGCAGAGGACCGCGGGACGAAATCTCGTGAATGATCGGCCTGTGATTTACGAGGGCAATGGAGAATCTTCAAGGATTTCAGCTACCGCGATCTCTTATTTTCGCACGCCGTATATTATACGTAAAAGAGTCGAGTGTATACTTTTTGGTCACTATTATTTTTCAGCATCAAGTTCTCGAGAAAGCAAAATGTACCAGCTGAAGATCCTTTCTTACATGGGCAGTTTACTTTTCGAAAGTTTTAGAGAAAGAGAGACGAAATAAAAAAAATTTAAAAGTGAATAAGACTGAATTTTCTTCATCTACTTCATCTCCATCCTCTATAGAGATTGCCATTCGTTGAATTTTTTTCCTTTTCCTCTCTGCATTTCGACCCCTTTCGTGTCGGCCCTGAAACATTTTCCACTCTGCGTCAATTAAATCGCTAGGGGGATTCACTCCGATGCCTTCTATCGAATGAAACGGCACAAAATTTGGGAATACAAAAGAGGCTTCTTTTGCGAATTGAAACTTTTAAATTATTGGGGAGGAGAGAACTTCTGGGAAAAGAGAGAGGGCGAGCAACCAAAATTTCGTAGGGTAAACTCATCGTCCCCCTCGATTCCCTCTCTCATACATGTATTAAAAGATCGTGATCTACAAGCCGTTTTTTACTCTTTCTTCCTCTCCACGAATGTTTCGATCTCCCCGATTGAACTTTCCTCTAAAGCAAGGGAAGAAAGTTAATTAAAATTAATTCGCAGAGTTCCCTCTGCAAGCGAGTTCTTGACGAAAAATATCAAAGAGAAACAAAAAAGAGCAATAAAATTACTATAGCAATTGTTTGTCATTACTTATTTTTGTTAAATAGTTTATATCTTCGTTGAATCGTTTATTGTGAAATGATGAAGAATGATCGAAGAGCGAAAAAGTAGAGAGCAATACTACGGAATTGCATTTCTCGTCCAGTATTCAAATCGAACCGTTGAGAAGTGATGAAAAAACGGAACGTATACATATAAGGGTTGAGGAAAGAGATCTGCCGGACCGAGCCATGTTTTCTCGACGAATCGCCTTGCGCGACGTCTTCGCGGAAGCCAAAAATTGCCATTAGAAGAGAAAAGAGATAGCGGAAGGAGAAAATGTGATGCTGATGTCGCTTCGGATGTCCATATGTCGCTACCAATATCGCGAAGCCATCGATCAACTTCGAATCTCTCCCTCTGATGATGCTTTGCCGAAAAATCTTGACTTTATAGCTGTCTCGCATCTTTCTCGATCGTTTTTATATTTCTCTCATGTTTCGCCTTGCTCGAGCACTTTATTACTGTTTTTTTCCACCTGCTGCGGAAGAAAAAAAGAATTTCAAGAGATTTTAGCGAAAATGAAATGAACAAAGAACATAAATTATATTTAGATTAAAAAGTAAACTCGTTTCATCATATGTAAAATTATCTGACTTACACACGTGGCATCAGCTCATCGTCATGCATTCATTCTCGAGTCAAAGTCTTGTGTCTATATACGATCGATTGAAAATAATTCCCCGTGGATTATTTGTTTTTCATATTTTTGTTGAATGTATTTCTCTGGTATAAAAATAAAGAAGGGCTGGCATGATGATTTCATTCATGAATGCTCTGCTTGATTCGTCATCACACGACATATGAGCCATCTTGCTCATCGTTTTTTAACCAACATGACACCATATGTTATTTCTCGCAGTCAATGAATATTCTCGCGAGTGTGACACTGAAAATACATATCTACACAAAAATCGTCATTGACGAAAAAAAGGGGGACAAGTACACGTCGTGTTAGTGGCGTTCCAAAAACGGTAAGTGGTGTAGTTATTTGTACA
>JAPYYX010002797.1:0-13842 GCA_030522605.1 Cremastinae sp. B BG-2022a
TGTAATTTTCTCAAGTCTAATTATTCGATTTTGAGAGAGAAATCCGGGACCTACGAAATCTGGGTGGTCACGTGGTTGTGATTGCTCTTAATTAATAAAAGGATGCATCTCGTAATCTCAACAAGTAACTATTTTTCAGTTCTTTGCAAACCTTTGAAAATTTAACTGGTTCATATTCTTATTATAAGGTATATCAATATGCCAAGTTTCGTGAAATTCTTTACAGTAGGTCTTCAGTTTGTCTCTAGTTACAAACAAAATAAGGATTTAATTTGTAATGAAAGTTTAAACGATCGAAATTTAATTGAAATTGATGAAGTTCATTGGTACGATAAATATTTTTAGATAAATAAAAATATGTAAATTTTAGGCAGGCATGTACTGGTTGCAATTGATGGATAAGTACGCGGCAAATTGGTCCGTACTTCTAATCGCGATAACAGAATGCATTCTCGTCGCCTGGGTTTATGGAGCCGATCGATTTCTGGATGATGTGCAACAGATGATCGGAACTCGCTGTAAATTGTGGCGTTTTTTCTGGACCTGGATGTGGAAAATCGTGACACCAGCTGCGCTCTTTTTCATTCTCGTTTTCAACTGGTTGGACAATCCTCCGGTCACTTACGGCTCATACAAATATCCAAATTGGTCCTACGCTGTTGGATGGACTGCGGGAATGCTTCCGATATTTATTATCGTTAGTGGCGCTGTGGTAAGTCTCGAAACATTACTAAATATCCGAAAAATGACTCCGTCTTTTAGGTGCGGGGAATGATAAGCGTTGTGGTCTCCCATTAAACACATAACGCAGAAAGAAATTCACAACAGTCTCTACCCCTGTTGTGAGGTTCGAAGTTTACGTATGAAAAGCAATCGCTAAGTAATAATAGTTTAATACTAGATCGGAAAAAAGTTTGCTAACAATTCGAGAGAGATTAGCGTTCTTAATTTCTGGTTATAAATGTGTCCGAGTTTTGGTAACAAAATTTTTCGATTGTGATATTTTTCAATTTCTGCCGGGAAATCACGGAAAACTTATCAATGAAGTTAAAAAATGTTATTTTATGCGATTTTTTTGTAATTTTACCGAACGAATTATCGGAATTTGAAGATCGAAATAATTTCTCACTAGAACTAGGACACAGTTCTCGGACCGTGTTCACACACCTTTATGCGTTTTACAATCTCTTCTACAATCAAGTTTGGAAACCAAAGGACGTAGACATTTCTCGGACATGTACCAAAACATCTAAAATGTGTTTAAAATACGTTTTTAAATTTATTGATTCACTCATATATCATTTTCATTCGTGAAGATTCAAGTAAGAAGATACCGCAAGCAATGTCGATACGATGATGAGGACGTGGACGAAAAAGATGGAGACTCAAGGATATCCTCGGGGAAATTAAAAAAAAAAGATGTGTCGATTTGGGCAGCGATTAAAATCTTGCTTCAACCGACAGACGATTGGGGACCAGCTGCCAAAAATTCAGTAACACCTTCGAAAACGCTGAGTCAATCGTCGACCGCAGGTGACAAATTTAAACAACAAATTTCTAAAAACATAAATAGGGGGGGGGGGGGCAAAATGGGGTACCCTTAAAAATTGGTGAAAATTTTCAACATTTTTTAATTTGATAAAATTTAATGCCAAATAGTTTTTTCTTTGTTAGAAACATCATATTTAGTGATAAAACTCATTAGAAAAAAAAGAATAACCAAATAATATAGCAGATCGAAAAAAAAAATTTTTTTAGTAATAAAACGCATTCAACAAATATAAAAATTAATAAATAATCAACTAATTACTTGAAGTTAATTGTAGTACTTGAAGTACTTGATTTATATATGTAAATTTAAGTATTTAAAAGTTAATTAAATGGAAAAATATTCATAATATAATTTTAGGTGACGAAAATTGTTGAAAAAATTATTGCTTCAAGGTGGTTCGGAAGAAACAAGGAAAAAATCGAGTTACGTTTAACCTCCTTGTGTTTTGAGATTTACGGACATTGTAATATCAAACGAATCGATTAAAAAATACAAAGAAGTTTCACCGTACCGTTTTTAAGATATGAGCGTTTAAAGTTTCACAAAAAAACATGTACATACTCTTATGCAGCTCACGAAAATTTCACCGGAAATGACAGAATTACGAACAATTTAGACGTTTGATGATATAATTAAAAATCATCATACGAAACAATAATTAATTAAGAACACTACTGCAAAATTTCCGAACTTTGTACCACACCGTTTTTTTTTGTTATCATTTATTGAATTTTAATATGCGGCATCTATCTCTTTTTACTCCGCAGATCTCAGCATAATAGTAGCCACGCGTATGGTCAAATAAGAACTTAAAATAAATCTTTATTACAAATAATTAGTGGAATAGTATATAAAATTTCGGGTTTAATTATCAAATAAAATAGAAAATAAAATCGATGCTTTTTGAAAGATTTATCAAAAATTCGGAAAATCTATTAGAGTCATGAATTTGATTTCCCGTTTTTCTTCCGAACCACCTTAATCTTTGCAACAGCCATTTATGTTAATGATAATACGTTTCGCATAAATGATTCATTGAAAAAATGTGTATTCATTAATTTCATTTTATTATAAAAAAAAATTTCTCACTTTTTGGTGGGGTAGTCCATTTTGCCCCCCCAAAATTTTTTTGTTTTATGGCAGCAAAATTTTTTTTTGTTTCTTTAATTGTGATTAAAAAAAGGAAGATTCACAATAGTTTTACCCTCGGAATCGACATTTTTTCTTAAGTACCCTATTTTGCCCCCCCTACCCTAAATATTATTTGTATTATTAAATTTGATAAATTTCAAAATTTGTTTGTCCTAATGAGTTTATTGAAGGCAGACTGGACGGTAAAATCTTTCATTAAGAATCTACATGATTTATGACATATTTCAGGTCGCTCTGGTGGATACGATTCTGTGAAAGATATGTTTGTTCTGGTGAATGGAGAACCGGTGGTGATTCAGTCACAAAAAGCTTCGGATTCGAGACAGAGACTTCCAGGACCGTCAATTCTTAAAAATTCGAGCAAAACTGACCTAATAACGTCTCAACAGGTCTAACACGACCCGTACGTAGTTGTTGAAGACGAATCATGATAACGGTTCTTCAACAGCTGTAAAATAGTCGTAGAAACGGAACTGGTGAAGAAGGTGCAGAAACAAGACTAGTAGAAAAAGTATGTACCGTTCGTTTCATAATCTTTTTCGCACATGTTTATTGATTTCGCAAGTTAAGCTGAAAATTTATAAATCCTGTTAAAAATTATTTAAAATGTTCAATTTTTAGATCAAATTGCGTTCGATATTGAAACCTTCTTATAAGTTACGCAGAGTAAAAAATTTTTTTTTGTTTGATCTGGAATTGTGTGGTTATTATGTTATTGAGATAAAGATTATTAAATGTATACATTAAAACTAGTTGTCTGCTTAGAATCTACAGTATATGTTTGTTGAACAAAAATGTGAGAGATGAAAAAAAGAAAAATTCAGTTAGCCAAATTAAAAATCGTGCCACTGTCCAAATGTGCTGCTCAGTAAAGATATAAAGAAATAGATTACAACAATAAAAAAATGTTGTATAAATAATTAATCAAGAAATAATATAGTCATAAATGAAGATAGCCTTAAAGTACACAGTATTCACATGAAACTTAACAGTGAGAAAAATTAGAAAATGTTAACTAAAGATGTTAAAATCTAAAAAAATTTGAAGGCTGTTGATATGATTTTCTATTTTCACAGTTTTGGTAGACTCATTTATATTTGAAGAAAGAAACTATTTAATTTTGAAAAATCGTTTTTTATGCGAAAAGAGATCAAACAAGATGACTGAGCACGGAACAATTTTAGAGACTGGAATGTTTTTGAAAAAATGAATGAAATTGCTTAAACATCTTCGAATGGTATTGAATTAATCGACCTTGAGCCATATCATTATACAAAGTGAAAGGAATCTATCCCGAGAAACGAATAAACTACGTTTTTTTGGATTACCTCCAGGTTGTGCTATTACAGATAAATGAGCTGGAAAATGAAAAGAATAATACGTTTTTAAGACACAGAAAGCGAAAGAATCAGGAGACATATTTTGGTTTAGTCACTGTTGGGGATACGTAAATGTCGACTGAAATAATACTGATGTATAAATACATATGGGCCATTCCACGCCAAATCGAACATTTTTGAACCCGATCCCATTCGATTTGGCTGAATATTTCTCTATTGTTTTCTACCCTACTGAAGACGATTTTTTATTCTGTTTTTGAATGCATTTGTGAGAAAATAAATTTAAAAATTTTTCAATGTCAATTTCTATAAAATTTTTCAGCTTTACGAGACAAATCATCAATTTTTGTGAACTCGTGAATTTTTCAAATTTTGATGAATTTTGAACAAAGCCTGGAAACGTTTCTATTGGAGTAGCAAAAGATGGGAATATTCAGCTAATTTCGAAGGGGTCAGATTCAAACATGGTCAATTTGACATGGAATACGCTATTAAACATTCAAATATAATTGAACGTATGTATATTAAGGACTTTACATGTATAAATGTTGTTAGATAGAAAAATGTTAAAAGTTTGAAAACTAAAAAAATAGAAGAAAAGAGAACCATCGCGTTGAGAAAAAGGACTTATGAGTAAAACAAAGTAAACAAATCAAAAAGAAATTCAATCGAAGAGAAATATAAAAAAGAGAGCAAACTGTAGAGCAAAAAGTACAAAATAACAAAAAAATCAAACGATTCTCCCAAAGTATAGGTATAGGAAACGCGATGATCTGAAGAAGTATTTGAAAGTTATGAAAACAATTAACAACATTGTAAAACGACCGTTCATTGAGTACCTAAAAATTTGTCAATGGGAATGGTTCAGGAGACTTGAAACGGCCAAAAAAATTAATACTTAAAGAAGAACAGTCGTGGAATTCGCTCTATACAAATTAGACGAAAATTCGCTTCCGGTACCTGAAATGATAATTTGCAACAATAATTATCGTATCGATACTTTTTCGAAAAGTAATTAGAATATACATGTATGTATACATATTACATAATAATTTCTACTCGCAGATATCCATTGTTGAGATCCAAATTTTTTCTGAAATCAATTTCTGAGATGAGAAGAGTAACTATAATATCAACTAAAATATCAAGTGTGACGTGAGCTGTCAAGCTATTTTTCTCTGAACTACATTGAAGAAAAGGGAAAAATGTTCAGGCCACATTATAAAATGAATAATAAAAAATTCTTATAGCGTTGAGCTGTCCTTACCTCATATTTCATTATGCGATGGACTGTTCGTAGAGTTGCATTTTTTGTGGTGACTCGGATTTGTGGTAACTACTCTTTTCTTGTCTGACGAGAAAGTATCATTTCCATTTGGACATCTGATGCCACATTGCGAGACATTTTCATTTCTCAGTATTGATAAATTATTTGACAAAATCAATGACTTATTGAATACGTAAAATTTACTACGAATGAAGTAGAAATAAACTGTTTTGAATTCGTGTAAATCGAAATTAAAATCAATGCAGAAATTTATTTTTTATCGCCATTGTATTTCTATATCGACTGAGATTTTTGCTTCATGCAGAAGACAATAATCGTCGAAAAAATAGCCTATATGTAAAGACATTCTGAATATTTTTATTACTTTATTCAAGAGCGGTTCGTATGGAATTCTGTAATTTACATACAAAAATTTATATATTTTTTGAAGAATTGAAGATTTTTAATTTTTTAACATCATCTCAAAACAAAATAAATTCTCCGATGAAGGAACATTTGAAAGAAAACAAAGTGAGAGATTAATTCATGAATGTATTAGATTTGTAAAAGATGTTTATAATGATATACACGTTGTTACGCAATATAGATTTATAAAAAAGTATGAACCGATAAAAAAATTTGAAAATGTAAAAAAGTAAATGATGGGAATTGTAAATGCTGGTCATTCTATAGAAAAGTGAACTCCAAAAAGATAATCAAAATCACAACTGAACATCGAGCTTCTAGATAATTGTTCGATTTGAGCAATTCCGAATAATTGTAAATAATAGTAAAAAACAAAGTTTTCTCAGTGAAAGATTATCAAAAAATGTTTTTTTTCCCCAAAATTATGCTAAACAATATATTTTTGAAATATTTAAAAAAAACAGTGATGAAAGTTGTCAAAGGACGATAAGTTTGGTATGCGATGAGGATAATAAGAAACGAGAATCGATGTGATAAAATATTTGCTAAAAGAAAAGTAAAAAATTAAATGGTTGTATTATTGTACACGTATATTATATTACGGAAAAAGTAGTCATAAATATACATAAATTATATATCTGTGTAACAAAAATGTGTTTAATTGTAATAAAGTGTTGATACATGGTTGACTGTATTTATATACATTGACAATGAAACTAACTATGTAAAGCGAAGAAAAATTTGTAAAGGAGATGCAAAAAAGTCACGCATTTTGGTTGTTTGATCTCTTGAAAAGAATTGTGCTACGAGAGACTGTGCCCAAGACTGGTTTAATGATAATGAAAAATCCAGCAATGAAGAGCGAAGCGAATATCAGATTTCTTCCTGTTTCTGTGCCCGGAAATGATTCCTTGTAGGTGCCATTTATAATCGTAGCGAGAAACAAAATCGTCATGGCGATTCCACCGAAAGCGTGTCCGACTTTGATGAGAACGGGTCTGACTCGTGGATAAAGCCATCGCGTGTTGTTTGCCAAAATCCCGAACGAAGCGACTGCGAGTGATATGACGATTGAGCTCAGTCCCAGCTTTCCATGCGTCGTCGTGAAATGGTACCTGCCAAGGTTATTTTTGTTGACGACGATTATCACCAGACCTATTATCATCAGAGCCAAACCCACGGAGTTCATTATCCAGTGATACATGATCCGAGAACCTCGGGACAGTTCCGAGTTCAGGCAGGCTTCGCCGGATATGCCGAAGACAGCTTCCATTATCACGATACCCACCTTACGAAAACAAAGATAATAAAGATTTATATTATTATTAATTACGTATAGGGTAGGGGGGGGCGGCAAAATGTAGTACTTGAGAAAAATTTCCGATTTCAAGGGTTTGAATATGCTGAATCTTTTGTTTTTTAATCACAATTAAAGGAAAGAAACAAAATTTTGAGCTGAAATAAAATTTACATCAGAAAAATTTTTTTTTTAGCAGTCAAAATGGGGTACCTCTTCAAAAAGTACGAAAAAAACTTTTTTTTCATAATTTGTTAAGTTATTATTAGCTTTGATGTCTTATTTCAAGTAATTAATTAATGATTTATTTTAATTTTCGCTTAAATATGTTTCATTCCCAAAGAAAATGGTCTTTTTCGATCTGCTATGTTAATTGATTTTTCGCTTTGGTTTTTGTTTAAACGTGTTTTTAAATTACCAAATATAATGTTCTTAGCAAATAAAAGACTATTTGATATTAAATTTTATCAAATTTTGAAATATTGAAAATTTTGACGAAATTTTTGGGGTATACCCCATTTTGCCCCCTATAGTGATCACAGTATTATTTTTATGAGACAAATGCAATTTTGGATCGAAAATGTTCGATCTCTTGAGAGAAGAATGTTTATGGTAAATTATGGATATTCATGAAAAAAAAGTTTAACAAAAAAACGAAAATTCATCTTTAGCAGGAAGATTAAATGTTCTTGAAAATAGAATTCCTTTGAAGACATTCGATGGTATAATTTAGACAGATGGATGTTAAAAGGATAGAAAATTGAAAAATGATGAAGCTTTGATGAAATTTAGCGACCATGTTCTCAGAAATCAAAGAACTAACAATTTAAATTTTTCATCCATACATCTGTATGTCTAAAAAGGGTATTTTTTGTTTAATTCCTCAGCAAATATTTCAAATTCCAAAATTTTTATAATGATAATTTTTACTACTAACACACACTACCGTAAGATAATAATTGTTATTGGGAATAAATCGTAATTATTACATATTAGTTCTTCGACATTAGTTTCCACGCTACATAGTGAACACCAGTAAATAGTTACAATACACTAAAAATGATTAAAATTGAAAAAATAATTGAACAAATAATCGTAAAACTTACGCCGAGGGACATGCATATCGGATGCCAAGAGAAAAAACTATAATGTTGGAAGTAGAGTGACATGATGTAAATGACAGGTGCCAAAAGGAGCACGTGGGTGAGGATAGACACGGACAGAGCCAATTTCGATGGCATCTCTTTGACCTGATGTTGACTGTCCTCCATTTTCACTCCCGTCGATTCGAACCGTCGAGCCCGGTTATTTTTCCTTTGAAGAAGGGCGCACATGTGTATGGAAGAATTTCACAGATTATCATGAGGTAGATATAAAAGAATAGAAAAAATTCTCATTGCGTAACGATGATAGAGTGGACACGCGGCGAGAAAGAACGCGCGAGAACGTAATGAATCACGCACGAATAATTGCCAGTAGCCGCAGAATTCCTTATGAACGAAGCGAGTCTTCGACTCTGGCGTCATCGGCGTTGCTTACAAAACACAGCCTTCCTCAAAAGATACATATGCAAGATAAAATTTAACGAGTCACGTCTCGTCGATTTTTAGTCGCTCATTTTCAGAAATTATTTTATTGTTTTGTTTACACTTTTTAATTTTGTTTTTCACGGATTTCGGAAAGGATTTAATCACCGTACTCTGAATTCTTTTGACTTTAAAAAGAAGATTGTCAACCGATTTGAAGAGAAGAAACGATCGTTGATTTGAAATCTTGAATTTATGTACGCTTTTGCTTTACACGTTTCGCAAAGAAATTTTTTCCTCACTATCTCGTCACTATTGACATAAATCAAGATAATAGTACAAATTGTAAAAACGATTTTAAACAGCACCAGGAAAGTGATAAGAAAATTTTTTGATTTCAACGAAATTGCGTTCAAAATTGCCTCCGTACTCTTAAAAATCATTTTTATCATTTCTGAAAATATTTTCAATTTAATATGAATTTCAAAAAATTATTATAAAAAGTTTCACGTTTTATTAATTTCTTAATCGCGCTTTTTAATTGTTATACTTTTTCTTTGTAAATCGATTATATTATCTTTACCGTGAAACTTTCACAATTTGTTAATCGATACGTCGAAAAATGATCGTGAAGACTACCAGGAAATATTGATAAAAAGAATAAACAAACTGTGTTTAAATTTAAATTAAAAAAAGAAAAATTTAAAAAAATACATACAAAAAAACGTGGTATTAAAACGAAATTCGTCGTTCGAGGAAATTTGTGTCTCAATATTCTTCCTTCACTGTCACAATCGGGTATTATTTTTACCGATAAACGAATGATCGATTGAAAACCGTTCTTCCGTAAAAGTACATCAAGTAGTATATCATATTAGCTTTTGATTAATCTTTTCCGGCAGTCGTATGAATAAATGTTCACTGATATTTACGGCCGAAGTTGTGGGAACGAAGTGAAAGAAAATACAGAGGTTTTGACTCGTCTTGTTGACGAAAGGAGCACGACTGAGCAGCAATCGGACGAGAGATCGGAGGCTCAACGCTCGTCCAATGAGTTACAGACGAGAACTTCACGCTGTGGTAATGATATTTTTATTGTGAGCACACTGACATGCTCGGTACGTTGGTGGGAACCGGGGCGTGATAAAACACAGAGCACATTGCCTGCTCGAAGCCGAAATCGTTGCAGGCGACAGAAAACTTTGCATTCGCCTCAATGCATTTTCGAAAAACTGGCATATCCTCAAAAATGGTCGATTTTTATTAATTTTACGTTTTTTGACAGAAATTGAAGTGTTCGTTCTGACCCCGTTCTTTCACAGAATCACGATACTTGCACGAGTGCAAAAAAATAGAGAGAAGTGAACGACTCACGTCCTTGGTTCCGCTAATCGTTTCTCTTCTCCGTTGCGGTTCTTTCGCTGCATGCTCCCGTGAGACTCGAAATCGCAAAATGACAACGCGCTGACGGCTGCAGTGTAGGAATACGCCCCGTTCTACAGGAACCGTTTGAGCAACGAAATTAAAAAAAAAATGTAAATGGGAACAAATTTGAGAATGAGAGAAAATAATTTAAAGATTTTGAAAAACTACGATTATAACAAAAATATGCTTTTAATGGTTTTTCAATGTTAAATGAAATAAATAAAATAAATGAGTAATTAGTTTGGATTTAAAAAAGGAAAACATCCAAATTTTACAATTTTAGAATATAATTTTGTTTTTGTTAAAGAGAAATATCTTCAATGATTTTGTGACGTTTCGAAGAAGTACTGAATAATTTCTGATAATAAAAGTGGAATATTGAACTACGAGTAAAAGGAAATCAACTTTCTTATCGTATGTGCGAGTGGGAGACGGTTTGTCGAACCGTCTTCATGTCCCGTGTATGCGTGTGCTTATCAGCAATATCAGCGTCACGTAAATTCTTTTTTCTAAATTTTAATTTTCTGTTTCAGAAATACATTTTTTGACCTATTTCCGAAAAAAGATAAAACTTATGCTTTGATATGCAGATTCAGAATAATTATTCCTTTTAAGAACTAGGGTTTATTAGAAACGGCTGGCTTTAAAAATTTCAATGAAAATCTTAAAACTTTTATTTGCAGTAGAATTTATTGTTTGTTAAATTTCAGTAACATTTATTCTATTTAAAGGTGTACAATCACGTTTTTAAAATATCGTAAAAAATTGCTAAAATTCAGACATATTATTTCTAAATACCTATATAATTACATAATTGAATGTAATTAACAATTTAAATTTCAAAATAATTCAATAGATCTTTCATTGTAAAGTTTGAAGTTAAAATTTACAAATTTGCTATCATTTTTTTAATATCTCATTTTTTTATTTATCCGTTAAATTTGTAACATACATATGACATGAGATTAATTTGAAAGTGCTTCCGTAAAATAGATGATAATATTCATCATACTGACATAGATCTATAATTTTCATTTTCGATGATTAATTATTCTTGTTGCATTTTCTTCAGACACTTATATTCAATAGTTGGCTAATAAAAGATTCTTTGCATGTTTAATTTCCACGCAACCTGTCTTGAACATCGATGCACGGATATCCACGTTGAAAATTTCATTGTCTTGTTCCGAAGTATATGGCCTCGTTGGACAGCGGAATGCGTTTGCACACAATTTGCATAAATGCCATTGTTACAAACAAGGTAGTGGCCATGCGAAAAAGTACGAACCGAGCGGAAATAAATTGTGTGCGAACATT
The DNA here is from genome assembly GCA_030522605.1 of Cremastinae sp. B BG-2022a. Classification (NCBI taxonomy): domain Eukaryota; kingdom Metazoa; phylum Arthropoda; class Insecta; order Hymenoptera; family Ichneumonidae; species Cremastinae sp. B BG-2022a. The sequence continues at coordinate 11,303 of JAPYYX010002797.1, forward strand.
TTTTTCTGAATAAAAAAAATTAATGCAATTAGCGAAATTAAACGACCTTAAAAAGAGAAGACTTCAATCCGAATGATAAAAAATCCATTAATCCGGAAAACTTTATTTTTCGAAAAAAATAACCATAATCAGTAAATGCATGATTTAGTATTGTAAAATACATCTACAAGGATGAAATCACGAAGGTTAAGGATACAAAATATGTTATCTCTACAGATTTATCCCACAATATTGAATAATTGTACTTTAAAAAATTGGGATATATTTCTGTCAATCAGGAGAATGGCTGGTGCATCAAGTTTATTATGAAAATTTATGTGATTAATAAAAAAATGAGCAAACATTTTGTGTACTCAACGATTCTTACGTCGTTATATTTTTTTCATGTCAAATTCCTATCATCTATTATACTTATTTATTAAAATGTCCTGATAATCGATAGATTATGAAAAAAAATCCTCGATAAAATAGAAATTATGATGCAGTCCGTATTTATCCGTAGAGCAAATCGTTACCGAGCGTATATATCGATTTGAAAGTGACAGATGCACATGGTCTCGGCTAGCGCGCACACGTGGCCTCTTCCAAGCGTTGCGGAATGTTTTCCGAGACCGTAGTCATGACGACTATATGTTTCCATGAATCTTTATTTTCACGGCTGTAACCTTCCATTCGAGTTTAGTTATTTCTACACGATCTCCAGTGAACAATGTTTTTACAGTGGGAATTTAATTTGCTCTCGAGTGCAGGACATTTTATTAGAATATATCAAATCTACTGATTCAACATTTATTTATTTGTGAGAATCCCAAGCCAAATGCTAATGAAACGCTCTTGAGATGTCTTGGAGAATTTAGTGAAATTGCTATCAAGACGTGGAATAATAAAAAATAGTAAAAAATGGTAGCAGCGGACAAGATAGGGTCAGTCATTGCCGCTACGGCCGGAAATTTTTTCGGAGTGGAGACGAACGATGCAACGAAAAGTCTGATCGAAGGTGAGGAATTGCTCGGAAAATTTTTAGAAAACTCAACGTGTCGGACAATCTGCGCGAGTCCGACTCGTACGAGCACTGATGAGATTCGTCTGAAATTGACGAACGAGATACCGATCGGAAGAAACGCGCTCGTCTTTTTTAAGGTAGTGATGATTGTTAAATCCTTATTTAATTTTTTTTTTCATATCAAATTTCATTATAAAATTACATGAGTGATTTAAAAAATGCGAAATATTAAATAATTTTTATTCCAAAGTTGCGCGCTTCGACCGTAACAAACGAGAATTTCCACGACTTGATACACGTGGCCACAACTGGTGGACCAAAAATCGGTGGGACCGCTTTAATCGAATCGCTTCGACAAGTCTGGGCACCGACACTTCAGTCTTCCGGAGTTAATGCTAATTGCTTGAAACGACTCGAGGAAGACATACTTGGTCCAAAAGTTTCCTCCTCAATTCACGAGGAAGAAAGTCTCTGGGAACGAAAACGAAATGAGTCGAAAAAGTCTCACGAGAGAAAAACTGCTGAGGAGGCGTATCAAATTGTAAAAAATATTCGAATCGAACTTGAAACTTCCGTAACTTCCAGGTTATATATTTTTCTATTTATTAATAAATATCAGAACGATTATTATGTCTACGAAAAATTTGCGATCAAATTATGTACAGTTATGTAATTTTTTTTAAATTACTAAATCAAAATTTTTTTTTATTCAAAAATCTTTGAAACTTTCTTGCAACTTAAAATTAATGGCTCATTACAATCTGAGTTAACTCACAATCAGATTTGTTATCATTCGAGGTTTTTTGGAATTTTTCGCTGACGAGAGACTTACTTGTATGCATTTTTTTTATTAATTAAAGGGAAGGACTGATCGGAGTTGAAGAAACACTCGAAACAGTCTCTGGATACATCGACGACCTCTGGAAGCTCGATGGACCAGCCTACAATGAGAAGAGCATGAAATCACTTCTCCAAATTGTTGGAAACGAAATTGTCCGCCTTGTTCAAACGCTTCTAGACGAGGTTATAGTTATATACTTCTTTTCATATTTAATAAATTTGTCGTTCGTAAAAAAATGTTTTTCGAACTGACTTTATGAGTGATAAAATTATATCAATTGTACGAAAAATTGTCCTCCCATTTCTCTTATTCTGGAGCCAGAATCTTAAAAATTACCAAAACATTGTTTATCACTGTTCAGGTACGAAGCACAGATTCGCGAGCAAGAGACGAAGCGGTCGCTTGTGCGGCCACTGTCTGCGAAAAATGGGTGAAAATTTGTGAGAGATTGACAGGCCTTTACTGGCCGCATCAATCTCTTCATCCCTGGAAAGGAGATTCATATTCCCATGCAAAATGCTCGAGATTCGGTGACAGACTACGGTACTTTAATTTTTAATCAAATTATTAGTAAAATAAAAAATTCAATTCCATTTAAGGTAGTTCGATCGTAAAAATTGTTTTCTTACGAAAATTTTGAAAAAAATGTATGTTTTGAATGAAAAATTTACAAATCGATTGATAAAAGAGAAAAGT
>JAPYYX010002798.1:0-13840 GCA_030522605.1 Cremastinae sp. B BG-2022a
AAATATTATTCTCCTGATAACTTTTTGACAGTAATTCTCGGTGGAATATTTTGAAGTGTAGTAACAATTATTTTTCTCGTGATCCAAAACAGAAAAAAGTAACTTTTTCAAACATTTTTTACGTGGACTCTCATTTGACTAGAGAATACTTGATCAACTACCTTAACATGCTATTGGAAACAAATTTCCAATATCAAACACCCGATATGTCAATTGGCTCTGAAAATAGATGAGAATAAATGAATTTTTCAGTTTCAGTAATTAAATATTTTTAATTATATTTTATATTTTAATGGCCATAAAAAATAATGATGTTTAATCCATACGAGTGCGAGAGGGACAAGTGCAGAATGGATTTATGATTTTCACAGAATTTTAATATTTTATAAAAACAAAAGAATGAAAGGAGACAAAGATGGTTTTTTATATGGAAAATTGTTTATTTTCAAAGAAAATAGCATAATTTGATTTTTCACGATAAAAATATCGATACTGGAGCGTTGGTCTTACGTTGCGAATACAGGCCACATATAAAAGCTATATTTGAGCAGACCGTGAGCGGAACAAGATCGAAGTGGCGAATACTTTATATTGTAATAGTATGATGTGAACCCTTAGGCCTACGACTATGGTTCGGTCAAATCTTATTACCCTGTAACTATATTAGGGCACGTACACTTTGCATGCACCGGTCTCGATTATTTTGAAAGGGCAAAGTTAATAATATTTAAGTAGCCTGTTAGCGTCGGTACGTCACAAGACTAAATGGGTTCTAAGGCCTATAATCATTGTAAATGGCATATAATGTTTCATACGATAGACGCAACTTTTTGCTCAAAATACAATTTCGATCCTTACGTAAAAATGCACTTTAGGGCGACCATATCAATGCATTTTGACTGGAGCAAATAGTGATGATGAAGATCAGGAACTGATAGGAGCAATGTTAGATTGGTTAAATTTGCAGCGGACCTTACAAAAGGAAGAACGCGCCTCACTGACTTCTCGTATATAGTAAAAGAACACTGGGAAGACTTTTGCCATCGAGGAGCACATGCCATAATGAGGATGGCAACCGCAGCGTTGGAAATAAAGGAGAAAGTTATTAGCCAGGTTGAATGGCAGACGTCAACGTCGTCGTTAGTCGACGTACTCGATCGAATCGGGGCGTGATTCTGGCGGAGATGGGTTTAGTCAGTTTAAGGTTGCTTCGCACTCGCAGACAGGGCGAATCTTCCGGTCGCGGGATCTGGTTTCGCGATCCTCCAAGACGTACGGAAGAGCCAGCCAACAATTATATTATCCACCGTAGCAATCTCATTTTCCGTCCGCGAGGCTGAAAACTCGATTATCGGCAATCCTCTCCATCGTCCCTGTAAAACTTTTCCTTTTTTTTCTTTCCATTCGCTCGATCCGGCCGTTCCACGGAAAACGAGACCTCGGGGACATCCTGCGGATCGTCCTCCTTGATTTTTTTAGATAAAACTGTCGAGATTATAGGCACTGTCTAGGGACGAGAAAAAAGATTAGGAAACCGGAGGCGAGAGAAGAAAATCGCGTAAACCGCGTCATTCTCAATTCTCCTCTTATACCTCGAATCACATGCGCTATTTTTGATTATTCACTCTCCACGCCAACTATTTCTATCTTTATTTAACAAAATACGTTTCTCTATATTGATTCTTGAGCCACTATTATATTTTCAAAATTTTCTCTCTTATACCTCTCGTAACATTAAATATTTGTAAATGTAAACAGAATTTAAAAATCGAAATTCTTTCGGATGGCGAATAATAATCTCGGAGTAGTAAAAAGAAGACATAAAAATGCAGTTGAAGTAGAATAATATTTGCTGGTAGTCAGGAGGAAAGGGGATCGCGAAGGGAGTAAAGAAATAGTCCTCGGCATTTCCAATTCTCCGTCGAGGGATCGACGGACTGTACAGATCTTTCGTGCGGTGGATCCTCAACAATGGGGAAATAAAACCTAGTGGAAGGACGAGGAATAAGGGCTGGTGGAGATTTGCGCTCAAAGTCTCTGACAGACGAACGGAAAGAACAAAGCCGTTTATTCTTCTCGACCATTGTCAAGATCGTCGTTGTCCTATCCTCTCTCTTCGTCCGAGCGCGAATCGGAAGGTTCCGAAAGTTTCTAACGATCGGCCGTAGTTCCTCGACGATGACGGCCAACGGAAATAAGTAGAAAAAGGGGAAAAGAAAATTGAGGAGAACTCGCACGATCTTTTAGACTCTCATTAATGCTAACAAAGCGCAGACGTTCTTATGTTTGTTTTTGACTTCACAGATGTTTTTTACATTTTAATCAGAAAACGAGAAAAAGAGAAAAAAATATGATGTACATTCTACGTAGGCAGAGAGTCAGAACGAATAATTCTTCGGAAGAATAATCAAAAGAAATGTGCTCGAGAAATGAGATTCGGGAGAGGGGAAGAAAAAGCTGGAAAGGAGAAGCTCGAAAGGGAGGGACGTAGAAAATGACGTGGTCATGTTCCCTTGATCCTCGACGTGACGGATAACGAGGTGACCCTTTCCCGACCCGTCGTCACGTCTTAACAATATCACATGTCGCACGATGGACATTTTTTCTGATCAGAAAAGACCTCCGATTAGGCTCTGGATAATTCGACGTTTCACGGAAGAAAAAACAGTTTATTCGGGGATAATATCGTTTTTTCGACATTTTCTGTTATCCTCGTTCCCTTTGTATCCGGTAACGTCTCCATGACTTCGAATTAACGGGCGTTTCGATAATTACTTCATCCGGCTTGCGGCCACACCTTTTCTGATCCTCAGATCTCTCATTTCGTTGCTTTCTGGACTGTGGAGGAAATCTTTTGAGAAAAAAATTGCCGGTTCAAGCTCCAGGCTCGTTTTTTTTCGACATTTCTCACAAACGAAACGCAAGTTGATTTTCTTTGTTATACTTTTGTGTTATTTAATTTTATATACTTTTGTAAATGACTTTTTTATTGCAGCAACAACGTAAAATGCAGTAAACAATGAAGATTTCGAAAAATTAAAGTCCGAAGTAATTACGGCGATGGTACAATCGATGTCCCCCGGGGCTACAATTATCATCCTCGATAATTTCAGTTCTGTCCGCGAGGAGGAAAACTTACTCCTTTGTCTCAGACTCGTGAAAACGCACGGAGATATAAGAATGGAAAGGAAACTCGACTTTTACTGCGGAGCATAAAAATTTCCGACGAAAATCTGAATAATTTTAATGGAATTATTTTTATGACGTTTTACGCAACGTTCGAGATTGTGGAGGAGTACTTGTTTCAGTTTGTTGCATTCCACATTCGTATTCTCGTCATTTATGCGGTCGAGGGATGCATCCGCGAGTTATGGAAAATCGTAAAGAACCAATCGGGCCACGTGCTCGAAAGGAGCCATTTGAAAAATAACAATAAACTCGATATCGTAATCCGATTTATATCTGCCCTCGTTGCAAAAACTGTAACGAAGAGAAAAAAGAAAATAATAATTCTCCCATGTGGAAAATATCGTATTCAAAACTGCAGACAGAATTTGCCAGACTTCTCCGATATATTTTCCTACGTTGAGGATATACGAAGGATATATCTCGGGAATAAAAACTTTGCGACTTTTTGTAACCATTCTCCGAGAAATGGAATTGGCGAATGAACGGAAACCAAAAGAACAATTGTGAGAGAGACGTGTATCATGGTATAAAGAGAAGAAAAATTGCTAGCACTGCGAATTGTCTAGAAAAACGTCACACAATTTACAAAAATTCTCATTTTTTATAAAAATTCTCTTTTTTTGTAAGTTCGAAGTTTTGATACATCGACAAAAGTATCGATGATTAAATTTGACAAAAAAGAGAAAATAATTTCATACGAATCGAAAGATTTTATTTCGAAATATTTTTATGGTCACATAGAATGAAAAAAAAATATATAGATGAGCGATTATGAATCGAGCTGTAAAGTATAGAGCACGCACTATCTCGGAGGTCATACGCGGTGGGCTAAGCAGGCGAGAACTGAGGAGTGAGAACGCGCAGGGGGAAAAGGAGTCAGAAGTGCGCCGGAAATCCGTGCAACAGGTGGCTCCGGCTTATTCTCGGGCAAACTCGGCACGGGGTTTGCCTCGCGGTTTCGCGAGGCAGGCTGAAACCACCAGGCAGAGAGGATCTAAATATATAAAGGAACGAGACGATGAGAAAGCCCGAACGAATTTCTTTTTCTTCGTCTTCTTGGTACATAGATATTCTTGTGTATATATACATTTATATATACTTTACATATACATATATATACATAATTCTACATAGATTAAAAAAACTGGAAACATGGAAGAAGCACCGATGCGAGAGAAAAATAACGAAATATAGAAAACAGAAAGAGATTACCTGCGGCAATGTTGCGAAAATCAGAGGAAAATCCCTTTTCTCGAGTCTCGAAAAGTGGTTTCCTCCAGTTTTCATTTCTACGGTCAATGCTGCCGTGAGCCTGACACAAACATTTATTAAGAAAATTACCAAAATCCTCTCTCACTTTTAACTGCTAACAAGTTGCTAAATTAATTGTACGACTTTTCTACTAATTGAGTATAACTCTTGTCTGCTACAATTGTAACGGTTGAGAGTCTGGGATGAGAGCTTGGTTGGGAAGCGAGAGAATTGTGTATATACTCGAGAAGATGCGAAGATCTCTCTCACCTGATGGTTGCACTACTTTTATTTCTTTCTCTATTAAACGCTGGGAACATCTTTTTTTTCTTAATTCAAGCATGTACTTGAACCATTTTTGTTCTACAAAATAAATTCATGGACCTTTTTGGAATTAAGAATTTTTTAGTTAATTAAAAGAGATATCCGAATTTTTTGAAATGTTAATTTCACCGGTATATAAAAGCTGTGCACGATTGTCTTACTTTTATAAAAGAAAAGTAACAAAGGAAAAAGGACGAAGGGGTGAGGGGCGAGAGGAAAGAGCGATGGTTGTGTATTTTGGGGAGGCAAATGGCAACGAGCGAGGTGTAAAGAGCTTGGAAGCAGAAAGGGAGGCGCGAGGAAGAAAATAAACGTGCATTCAACCCGTCGTGCTGGGATTATCATCTCCCGATTTTAACTTTTAGCAGTTTTTAAGAAAGTATGAGAAGATGGATAAGAGAGGGAGAAAGATGAACAAAGGTGAGAGAAGGTAGGAAAGGAACGATGGTGTGTGTATAGTGACGAGAGAAACCGAGAGAGCTCACAGGGGGATGCTTTTCTTCGCACCCTCGTTTTTTCTTACCTTTTCCTACTTTTTGTCCTACCGTTTTTCACCCCCAACATCTTGTCACATTGTACCCTCGGATTTACGCTGCTCCAGATTCTGTTCAACTCTTTCTTACACTTTATGCATTCATTTTTTTCATGCGAATATTATCACTGGGTTTTTTTTCCACTTTCTCAACTCCGATTCATATACAAGCAATAGCTGAAATACTTGTTACCATTATTTCAATAATTTTTCTTAAATTATAGCGATGACATTTTTTTACTTTGGGAAAAGTAAAAAAATAAAAGATGATAGAAAAATGTTTTTGAACTGATTTCTCATGCATGCGATTTATTTTAACTTACTGATTGATCAATTTGTTGGAATATAATGTTTTTATTTTGACTATAAGAGAAACGTATCTACAATTATAAATAGCAATGAAGTACGAAAATATGGAAGTGTCGATTCAATGTTTCGAAAGACGTAGAGCATGTAATGAGAAAAATGATGGATTGCGCTCGGTTTAATGGGATTCACAAGAAATAGGAGCGCACAAGCGTTTGCTCGTCGAGGACTGAGCAAACGTGGCGTATGTTTGCTGTGAATGGGAAGAGGAATGGTCGATCCACGACGTATTTCACCGACCATGGGTCAATGAATGCGTAACCTCATATCTTATCAGAGAGCAACAAACTTTACCAATGTACGCACGATATGAATGCTTCAATTTCGATATTCATAAAATTAAAAAAATCAACAAATTTTCATATTTTTGCGTCTAATTTTAAACAGTAATATGTTACTTATTTTTTTAAGTAACTCTCAATTTTGACACATTTTTATCTAATCAAAAAAAATCTAGCAGAGTTTGAAAAAATTAACGGAGTGTAATTTTTATTATATTTATTATTTTTTATAATAACTAAAATACAATATTTTTGTATTGTGTTAGTTCACATTATATTGATATTACTCTAACGAATGTGTCCCTTGTGCTTATTAAAAAACATCAAAATTAGCATGTCAACTATATAATAATTAAAATTTTCCCCACTTTGACGAGATTTCAAAAGCAAACTCTCAAGTAAAATATTTGACTTTCAAACATTTTAGATTCTCGAGCGTATGTATAGATTTTTATTCGAAGAGTTTGAATTGCAAAAAAAGAAAATATTCGACCGCGTGAAAGATTTTTCTTACAGAGAGCTGTATATTTATTTCTTTAAACTTGAAGCAATGCTGTTATTATCAAGATATAATCATGTGTTCGGTAGAAGTAGATTAAATTGGTAGAGACCCGAAGTGCCAAGATTTCGCCTTTTTTCGGGAATTCTCCTTCGTATTTATTGGGTGATTAGAGCTTTCCAAGATCATCTTCTCTAGATACGAAAGTTCCATCTTATTTTCCTTCGTTTGTACATAGAGTCGGACTCCCTGGCACTTGAGAGAGCTCGGAGTTTCGATAATGCTTCATTATATGAGAGAAGAGGAACAGAGAAAAATAAACGAAAAGTGCTCCAACAGACGGATGCGAACACTCGTTTCTCCGGCTTTTCCGTGTTCATGTTTCCACTTTTGCGTCCTTTTTTCTCATCTGCTTCCTTTTCCTTCGATCTTGTTTTTTTTTCTGTATTTATCGAAAGAGCCGTGCACGCGAAAATAAAGAGGTAATAATTCGATCTCAATGATAAAAATATAAAATCTTTAATGAAATTTCTCTTTCGCCACTTCATCGATCACAAAATTGCTGGAGTAACTCCAAAAGAGAGTGAATCCATCGGTCAATATTTTAATCATAGTGGCTCGCAGAACTTCAATTTGGATTTTATGAGTTATCTTTTCGTTATTATTTTCGGAATTATTCTCTGACGATTATATGAAATACTTTATCAAAAAATCAAGTTAATTTAAACAAATACGTCATTCTTAAATTTTAGGACGAATCAAACTGAGCAGAATCGAGAACTGAAAATGGATGCAAATTCGCACAAATTATTATTGAAATTCAAAAGTTGGTGCCCTGCAAATCTGTAAATTAAAAGTTAGCTGACAAACATTTCGAGATAACATTTTTTATTATTTTCTTAAATTCAATACTACATATATAACCACCAATTTCCAGGTGATTTTATGTTTTTCAACAGGTATAATCCAATTCGTAGTACATTCACAGCGCCCTGTCAAATGAAATTTCTAAACTCAGTTCACGAAACGTAATTTCATACTTCAGTATCCTACATTTCGAAACCGCGCATGAATTTTAATACACTCATATATATACATGCACATTTTAATACACATGACACTGTATATTAATATATACTGCATACACAATTTTTCAAGTGATGGGCATAGCACCTAATGCACCAATGTACATATATGTGTAACATATTCCCACAACCGAGCAATAAAATATTTGACGAGTCGACGGGAGAGCGAATATTGCGATTAACTAAACAACCGTTTACGATTTTTGACATGAATCGTTAAACTTTGCGTATTTCAAAATATTAAATGGAATGTCAGCAAGAAGACATTAATCCTCAAGACGAGAATTTCAATAAAAAAAATGTAAATCAGGCCATTTTTTCTTTCCTCCGTCAAAAAGAAATGTCCAATCAACTGAATGTAAAAATTTTCATGCGACGCGGTGTAGCACCTATAATAGTCTCTATGCATCTATATATTTGGCGCATTCTCATAATCCAGCAATAATACTTGGCGAGTCGATGAAACAGCGAGTTTTGCCACGTTTGTGATTTTTGTTGTTGTTAACTTCATCGATTCCCATCAGTGTTTATTTTTTCTACCGAATTATTAGTAAAAGATCATATCTATGTATAAGGGTCAATGTAAAAGTCTCAGTAAAATTCTAATATATAAGCAATTTTATTTCACTTCCAAGAATTACGTCCGATCAACTGCAGGTGACATTTTTCAAATAATGTGCTATACAGTAGTTGAATACCAAATTATTTGTATGGTGGTCTCCAGCTCCATCGAGTCCCTCGATGAGTATCACGAAAAATTGGAAACGAAAAATGAGACAAAGCACGGCTGTCAGAAATTTCTTCAGCGTGACGTCAACGAATGGAGTAAAAATGATTCGAGGCACATAATGAATATCGCACAGGCGAAGTGGAAAAGCCGTTCTCGTGACGTTTCGCAAAAGCGTGCGAGTTTCGCGGAGGAAACGCTAAAAAGAATTACCTGCGAAAAAAAAAATAAATAGCGATAGGTAGAAAGAGAAACAGAGAGAAAGGGTGAATGAGAGGGGGGAGGTGCATAAGTTTTGTATATAGAAAAGTGGCTATACGCAGATACAAGCGACGCATCGCTAGATTCGTTACGATGGAAAAGAAAACTTGCTCCGGTATAAACTGTCTCGCGAACAATGAGGGAGAGCGTGGGACCGTTCGTCCGTCGACGGGGGAGTGCGCGCCTTCCGTCGGAAATCCCAGAGACTCTTCGCACAGTAGCTTCTCCATAAACAGACGTAAATTTGTACACATATAACCAAAAGTTTCACGTGACTGTTGAAAAAAATGTCTCAGGAAATCAAGAGACAAAGCAAAGAGAAAATTTCATGAAACGAAATATTTTTCTACTTTTTTAAAATTTAGTCTTAAATTGCGGTGAAAAAAACAATAAAATGATTTAATGATGATTTACTGAAGTGATCTCTGTGCCATAGTGAAGTTTAGGCACTTTATCATTTAATGGATAATTTTTTTTTTACGAATTTTTGAAAATTTTATCGAAAATTCATTAACGCAATTGAGATCTTTACATGGAATTGACTTCAAAGATTTTGCTGTGTAAAAATTTGCATATTTGTTTCTTCACAGTGCAATATTTTTAGCACAGACTGTAAAAAAAGTTTTCGATTTTTAATAATAAAAAGTGGAAATTCTACGTGGTCAGCCTCACTTAAATGTTTTCATCTAACAGAACAGACTGTTGTAAAGAAATATTCTAAAAAGTAAGTCTTTCAAGTAACGTTTTATGTACATTCGTGATACAATAACTGATGTTTTTTGAAAATTTTAGTTACCACTGTACTGGTTGGAATACTCTCACGAATAAGGATGTACATCGCATATGGCAGAAAGAATATACGCACCTTTAATTCCCGCAAAGCTATTCCAGAAAGTTTTGCGATTGAGTGACGAAGGAAATGAGAGGAAACGAGTAAGAGAAAGAAAGAAATAAGAATAAAAAGGAGAAGAAAAGATGGATAGCTTCCACACGAGGCCTGAGAAGTCAAAGATCCGGGCAGAGTTCACAGATGTGTCACGAGATCCTCTTCATTACGTTCGTGCTAATAATAACCCATTATTATGCATTATCGTGCATCCCCTCGACGCATACACATATACCCATGCACGGGAATTCATTCACTCGGGAGCAGCGACGCATTGCGATTCGAGATAATAATCCCATTGCGTCTATCTCTCGTATATTTGAACCTCTCCGAAACTTCGTCCAATTACCGATATTCGCGAAAAGCTCAAACGTCAACGAAAAGTTGAAACATTAAAATTGTTTCGAGACGTTTTCCCGCTCTGACGATGAATTATTCCCGTCGAAACTTTCCTCTAAGTCAAAGATTATTCCGTTGAAAGCGCTCTCTGTATACTTTCTGCCAACAAAAAAGATGACAAGGATGATAAAAGAACTCGGGGGTATTAATAGAATAAAAAGAATGAACCTCTTTGAAAATTCTTTCGAAACGGATATGACTCTGAAAGCTTGACTGGAGAGAAAATCACACGAGTGTCGCACACACAATGTACGAAATAACTATACATTATGTGTACTATGTATGGACATATAATGTACAGGTCATTTCACGAACAGTAATTTTTACACATAACCAAAGAAACATTTCAAAATTGTCAAACATTTTTAACGACATGACATTCTCGTTATTAGAAAGTTGACATCGGTTTGTGAATGAAATTAAGAAAAAAGGAACATGAAAATAAATTCTGTGAGATATGAAAACAAAAGAAATGGGAACTTGAGTTTCAATTCAGCAGGTAAAATGTTATTTTTTGACGAAGAGTTTGAGTAAAAAAAATTGTGTCTATATACGAAAAACGAGAAGTGAAGACCCTCATGCTGGAGAACCTGTGTATTCAGTTGTGAAGAAGGAATTGGAAAAGCGCGGCACGTGTCTCCCATAAGACAAATGAGAATCTACAGGAAGCCATCGGTGACGTATAACGTTGGACGCGTCTGGATAACTATAAATTCACGCTCGGAGCTCTCGAGACGACGAGCGCGCAGATCGAGCGAAGAATGGAATAAAAATAGCCGGGAGAGAGAATCAAGATGGAGAGAAAGAGAGAGAAGGAAAAAAATAGAGAGAGGGAAACAGCACACACGTAATATCATCCGATCGAGAGAGAGAGAACGTTGAGTACGTGCAACCTATCACTGGATTTTCTGCAATTTTTTAACTTACACATCTACACAATTTCCCGTTATGTACATATCGAATGATAAAAGTAACATAATAATATATAATAACATAATGCATATAGAGATAAAATGTAAAAAATCTTGAAAGCTGTACAGAGTGTTTCATAATTCGATATGCAAGATAATTTTATTTTAGAGAAAATTTGAAATCAAAAAATCTGGAAGGACTTTTTGACCGATGTGATGCATCAGCAACGAGTTATCGAGCGTCAATCGTGAGCCAATCAGGAACTCGAGAGTCACATCATAAATCATCGCAGGTTCGACGCTTTTGCCAATACACACTAAACTTCGTGTGACCACAAACTCTTCAAAAATTCACCCAGATTAAAAATTGGAAAAGTGCTTTTCGTTTCGATATTTCTTCACGAATCTTGTTCATTATTGACGTATATATTTGTGAGAAACTCAGTATGAAAAGAATAAATGGAAGGGCACCCGCATATAAGGTGACGTTGTTGTTCTCTCGAACCTCGTCAAATCAGAGAATTGGAGTGCAGAGTATAAAGACTGAGGTTGTGAAACGAAATTCTCATATTCGACATTTCTCGGCTTTCTCTTATCTCTCTTAATATCCACAGCTTTGAACCCACCGAAACGAAAATTTCTTCAATCCTTCTTTAACGGAATGAATTCGTTTCGACGATATATACTCGTAATTATATCAAGGCTACCGAACCAAGAAATTCATGCTCAAAAAGGTTTTTCCCTTTGCTTGGAGAAACTTCACGTACTTTCACTCATTTTCATTTCTTTTCTTCATCGCTGTAATGAACGATAACATAGAACTTGATTCCAGGTTAAATTTGTACATCGTACATGCCAAAAACAAAGTTACTTCGAAGGCTTCAACGAACTTCATTTTCATCCGTCGACAAATTGGAGACTCCCATTTTATATGTATACTTTTCTTTCTCATTTACTCCTATCCATTTTCCTCGGAGATAAGTTTTTCACTTTAATGGATTTTAATTCCTCAGAGTTCAGGCTCGAAGAAAAGTTATCTTGTTACCGTTTAGATACCAGCTTCGAATGGGTATCAAAAGGAATGATAAATTATTTGAATTTAAATCAAAGGTTGCCATGTGTATGTGTGTAAGTGGTATTATCATCAATGCTCAACTAACATATTTTTAAACGAAAAACGTACGATTGTATTTACGTTTTTGGTAGAGATTCCAGGAAGATGCAATTCTCATAATGGAAATAGTATTCTCATTTTTTCATAGCGAAAATTCTACATTTTTTTTAAATTGTTGTGTCAAAAGTCAAAATTTGAGTTCCTGAAATCAAATCCTGGAGGAAAAACATTTTGTATGGTCAAATTATTTTATAAATTCGGATTTTTTCAGAAATTTTTCACGTTTGTCTTTGTACATTATCAAAAAGATGGAAAAGTTTTTGAAATTAAATTTCCTAATCTATGCTCGAGGTCAAAAATTACAACGAATCCAAATTTGATTCCGTCCAAAAAATTTCAAGCTCTGCATGGGTACATAGAAATTTTATTTTTAATTTCTTGATCGACGAATGAATGCACTACCGCAGGCTATTTGTGCATGTTTCTCCCCGTAAACACGAGTTCGTGAAGAGCGCAGAGTAAAACTCGGAGATGAAAACGTTCTCGGTCTCGGACTCTTGTTACTCGAGTTCTTTTGCGATCTCGTCGATCGTAGTTCGATGCTGAATCGTTGATTCCAATCCCCCGAGGCGGCCGCCCGCGCCATTTCATTACACTCGAGCATTCGCTCTCCTGTCCAGCACGTTCGACGAGAAATCTCTGGCTCTCGATCGCGCTCTATGCGCACTCAAAATTGATTACAGCTCGATCGAATCAATCTCGTGTTTCTGTGTTACACGTTTTTATTTCTCCTTCTCTTTTCAACTTTAACGCGATACGTATTTTCTTTTTGTTTCAATTTTTCGGTCAGTCAAACATTACTGTCGCGCCTGGACAATTTTGTGGATCAACAAGCGACAATCCCGCTCGCTCGATACTTGGATATTTTCTCATTAAATCGTCACTCCGAGCTAATAGAAACGAAATTATAATACACGTTGTCACGACTGAAAAAGCTGAAATGTATTTTTCATGAATGAGAAACATAGCTTGAATCATTATTTATAAACAATGGATGTATACGTCATTTTTGACGTTTAAAAATATGTATCGTTAGTTTCTGCAAAATTTTGGTAGTCGAAGAAAAATAGGCGGAAAACACGTAGACAAACGAGGAATATTAGTGGACTGAAAAGTGACGAATTTCGGGATACAAAATTGTAATATTCCTCAGGCTATATTTTACGTATATACAAATATACATGTATTGAAATAAATCTAAACTCTATGTATACATACAAAAAGAGAATAAAATAATGTAAAAAAAGTCGCGTTAGTAAATATATTTGCGAGAGTGAGTACCGCGTGCGTACTGTACATCAAGGAACATTCACGATGGCGTGATTCGCTAAAGGTTTAACGCGGATAATTCTACAATTCTCGTCTCCCCGAGAAAGCGGACTTAGAAACAACGTATTGGCGTGCTATTAACGTCCTCATACATTCGTAATTTCATTTGTGTTCGCTTTTCTCGTATACCGACTTATTACCGAGAATTATCGACAAAGAGCATATTGCGCGCATGTGTACGTATTTTCAACCAGCTCTACGGTATGTCTCTCACCACTTTCACAACGTCCGAATGCATGATATAATCCTCGAGCAGATCACGAGCCTGCATTCAGAAATCCCTCAAATAGAAATCGATTTCAGTTGACGGAAACGAAAACATAATTAGTCAAAATAAAGGCGTCGGAAAAGAGAGAATATACGAATGAATGTTTATTAAAATATATTTAAGATATAATTTAAATTTGTGTAAAAATAAAAATTTCGTTGATGCAAAATTAACCCTCCGTTACTTTTCGGAAAATTACTTTTCCGAATTTCTCGAAAATTTTACTTTACATTTGTTAAAAAAATATATATTACAAATATAACAATCTACAAAAAAACAGCATATATGCTGTAAAAAAATGAGGCAAGTACATTTACGGGATTATACTCCAAGCTGTAGTAGAAAATATGTTGTAAAA
>JAPYYX010002799.1:0-13830 GCA_030522605.1 Cremastinae sp. B BG-2022a
TACTTTTTGCAGAGGTACCCCATTTTGACAACTGAAAAAAAATTTTTTTCTCATGAAAATTTTATTTCAGTTGAAAATTGAATTTGTTTCCTTCAATTGAGATTAAAAAACAAAAAATTCGGCATATTTAAACCCTTCGAATCGGAAATTTTTCTTAAGTACCCCATTTTGCCCCCCCCCTCCCCTATATAAATTATAATTATCTCTCTTTGATCCAATTCGCGTCGATTTCTTCGACACCCGGTAGACGAAGACGCATCCGTATGTGTTCGTAAGCGAGAAAGAGCTAATGGGTGTCAGTGCCAGGGAGGCAAGGATACGTTTCGATGATCGAGTGTCGTCGATGCAAGTTAGGCAGGACATTGATCGATAGGACGAGTCAAGAGATCGGAGCTCCAGGCTACCCGACTTTTCTGACTGATCGGCATTCCTACACGCCGTGGCCTCCACTCTCTCGCGTTTACGCTTGAGCTTTCCGTATACACACTTGTATATCCATCTCTTTGCTCGCTTTCTATATCCTCATTACGATTTTTTTTTCCCTATATAATTCTCATATAACCCTTTTTCACTTCGTTCTTTATCACTCCTCGCGCGCCTTTATTTCTCTCGCTTTTATTTCTTTCCTATATTTCGTGTACACTTATATCCGGAACGTGCTTACTCCACAATATTGCTCGAATATTATACAGGAATATATAATGTGTATACGACAGATGTATATCTCATTTTTGTTTGCGCTCTCTCGTCGTCGGTCTCCTCCGATCAATTCATTCGATTCCGTTTCCCCGCGCTCGTTCTTTTATTCTCCTCTGGTTTCTCGAGGGTCTTGGGACATCCCTACCTCGATTCACTCTCTCTCTCTCTCTTTCTCCATTGTTTCGCGGTATCGGGATGTGTACGGTAAACGCGTATTACGACCTACAAGTGAGTGAAGTCGAGTGGAGACGAGTGCAGACAAGGCTCTCTCGTCTCCTCTCTCCTTCCTCTCGATCTTAAAGCGCCTTTTGTCTCGGAAGCGCTTCTCTTCCACCCCCAAAACAATTCTCAACCCCAGCACGCGCACATTCGATAACGGTACATTTCCAAGACGATCGAGCCAGTCTCCGGGGGACGCGAACGTTTTCCACGCGATTTCCTCCGATTTTATCCCAAACGCTCCATCTATACTCGCGATAAACGCTTTTGCAACCATCACTCAGACGATTATCATTTTTGCTCTTTAGAAAATTCACAGTATATCCGGGTACACGAAACAATTCGTGTGGCTGACAGTGAAAAATTGACGAAAAGAAATTTCTCATTTTTTTTCGTACACTTTTATTTTTTAACTGTAGATACTAGAAATAAAAATATCGTTTTCTTAGTCCACATCAGTAAACTTTATTTGGCGGTGCGGTTCGTAAGGGCAGAATAAAAATTTTGAAACCTCAATGAAGACGTCTGGCAGTGATAACGCTTTTATCTTCAGAAAATTCATAGTTATATCTGGATACACGAAACAAGTCGTGCGACAGACATTGGAAAATTGAAAATCTATTTTTCAGGATGGTTTTCAACTTATTCGTTTCTATTTATTTTTAAATTGTACTATAGACGTAAATATCGTTTTCCTAACACACAGTAAATTTTCTTTCAATAAAGTTTAAATAAAAATTGTTATGCCATGAGTTTATCTAATCTGTCAGTGATAGAGAATGTTAAAACGAATAAATATTTTTCGACAAATTTTCTACTTACCGAATAATTTTTCAATTGCACTGTCCAAATGAATATCCATTTCGTTATATATAAGATATTTTCGATAGACGATTAAAGTCCGATAAAGAAGTTTAAAGCGTGAATGATAAATTGACAGAGACTTCATGAAAACGTTTTCGCTTTCTCTGTCCAAAATGTTTGAACGATACTTGTTAGAATTTTCTACGATGTAAAATATTTGAAAAAATTATTCACACAAGTTTCAAGTTATAGTCACAAAACAATATTTTAGTTCCAGAGAAAAGGAAACGCAGCAGCCCGGAGTCGCTTTTTAACGGGGAGTCGAGATCGCGTAGGTACAGAGACGTATTTTCTTCTTCGCGGTTTATCACTGGATGTTGGGTAAAGCTCGACGTTATTTACCGTCAATGTTATAATTAACGCCCGCTTCAAAGGCCTCGGGGCAATTTACGTAGCTGCCAGATAAAACACGATGTTAGCCGCGCTTTCGCTTCTTTTCTCGCTCGCCCCGTCATACACCCGCCGCCACCTTCTCTTGTGACAGCGTTAATTCGTTCGTTCTCGCAACTTTCGCCTCACCCGAGCGACTCTCTTCTCCCTCGTCCGTTCAAATTTATTTTTCCTTCAAAAATATACGAGACCAGAGACCGACGCCTGGTGGTCCCTGGAATTTCACAGATTTTACGAATGTTTCACGGATTTTGTCCAGACAAGAAAAATAATGGACTCGAATAATGGCCCAGAAATTTATTGACTGGAGAAGACTTTTTTCTCTCTGTTTCCTTTTTTCAATCTTTTATTGCGCTTTAAAAAACCAAACTCTTTTTTCGACTCATCCTTCTCATCCGTGATTGTCGTTTTTCCCCCAACGTCTTCCTCGTTTCTGGGAGAAACGATCAATCTACGTCTCGAAGAGCGATGGAGAACGGAGTGACGAGCGCGGATTAAGGTGAGTCCCGCTCTCCCGGACGCCCCGATGGATTCACTCCGGACATGTTCCACTGAGGAAGTCGTTGGCGTCAATCGCTGCCCCCGTGGAAACTTTGTCCTCCTTACGAATCTTCACTTATATAACACTTTAAATAATAACAAACTGGAAAATAATTGTCCCATTCAAAATAAAATTGATTTTGTCTCGATAAAATCGTAAACATTCAAAAATTGACTAATGATGACGAATAAGATGGAATTAATCGGATAAATTTTGAAAAAATCTGGTATCATGCATGTAATTTCAGAAGAAATATAATTTAAGACGAAATAAATAAGATTACAAAAAGTAGACGGAAAGGAAGAAGGATCGAGGGATAAGATGAAAAGCGGGAAAAGGGAGTCTGATGCTTTTATATATTGGATAAAGAAAGAAATCGAGATTAATCGATGTTGATTGAAACGATGGTCGGACTCTGTAGCATAGAATTGTGTAAGCAAAGGCTTTTCTCTTCGTGAACAGTTTACATTGATGAAGTTGGCGCTCGCGGCGCTCCGTATCTTTGGAAAAATCCCTTCGTCAGCCCTGGACAATTTCACGAAAGAACGACCACTCTCATCTCCGACTTTTATACGAGAAGTCCGCAGGATGGATTCGTTTCCTCTTACAAACGACGAGAAGAAAGAGGAAAGCGAGAAAAAAATTGTATTCTCGAAACTTCATTCTCGAAAGGAGAGGAAGCGGTAAAGGGATGGAGGATATTTCTATTTAAGAAGAGAAAAAGATAAAAGAGGAAACTTCCTGTCTGCAGATTTATTTCTTTGCTGCGCTGAGAGTGATGAAATATTATAGGTTTTGAAATCGAGGAAGAATATTGCCTTCGATTTTTTTCTCTCATTCGTCTTTTCTTCGTGATATCGTGTCTTTGATAAATGCATTTTTTATTGTCGTTGCATCTTTTTCGGTACGTTTTTATATTATCGTTCCTCTTCACGAGTATCCGCTGGGAATTTTCGCTTCGTCACCAAGAAATAATCTTTATTTCGCTGACAGCGATTCCTCCTCGCCGGGCTGCCGATTGATTTAATTCCGAAATAAACCGCAACGGCAAAAAAATAATCCCCGGCCAAAATGTCGAGCCGCGGCGAAGCTACAGAGATGATAAAATAAGAAAAAGCGAGCCGAATATCTCGCTTCGAATCTTTTTCAGATGCCCACGCGAGACGGCCTCTATATGGAGTCGTTGATGTCGCAAAGTTTTCAGGTGAGAGAGACGCGAGACAAAAGAATCAGAAGAAAAACGAGGCCCGTAAAGATAAAAGAAGAGAGAGAGACGTGAAAAATAGAGGAAAAAATAAAAGAAAAAAATGTGAAAATAAATAAAAAGAAAATGAAAGAAAATAATAAGAAGGAATATGAGCGTATGGCGGCGAATGAGAAAGGTATTCGGATGGTTCATTGCCACTGCGATGAGCAAACGGATCTCTCTCATATTCCCAGCGAGGCACCTGGACGACTGGAAATATATGAGGGCACTTTGCTACGGAGCGAAATTCCCTTCCTCTGATGCATCTCGAGCAGCCTCCTCCTATATTTCCTCGAGACTGAAGCAACGAGACCGGCAAGCGAACTTTTAATAAAGCATCGCTCAACGTTACGATGAGATGGGGAACGAATTTTAAGAACTGTTACTTATTCATCCGCGATTCTTGCTTTCGGGAGAAAAATTATACTGACCTTTAAATTTCAACAATTTTTCATACCTATCGAACTAATTTTTTTAAATAAAAGTGTTACAAACCGTTAAAACTAGCTTGAGGAAATTATATGGATCTTTTGATTCGAGAAACTCGAGCACAGAATGTTTTTTATATTTGATTAAATTTTGTTTCAGATATTCTTGTGGTGAGTAACTATTTTAAAACTTTAATGAAGTATCCCAGTTCATGTTATAATATTTTTCGTTCACTTATATGTTATACGTATGTGCATGGTGTGATTATTATTACCCCTAGATTATACAGTAGGGTTACTATACTCTACAAAAATTTTAGAGTTCCGATCCAGATGTTGTTAACTGCATTTTCTATCGCTAAAAATGCACCTTAGATATTTTTGCATATTATTCTATTTAATTTTTCAAAATATAAACGCCCTCTATAAAAATATTAATTTTCTTTTTTCAATATTTTCTATAATTAATAATATGATTAATATAATATTTTCTTTAATAAATAAAAAAATAAATCTAAATTTACTGGGGTATACGTTATCTTAGTGTAGGACTTCAACAGTATAGGTTTCTAGAGTCAAGAGTCACATATATATACATATCTATATATGAATCTACAGCACTGCAAGAAGTTTCACTGAAAAATACAATGCGAAACCCTTTGTGGTCGTAAATTTCTGGAAAAAATGGTAATAAACCTGGCTTACAATTTCTTCAGTCGAAGGATCATGAATACTTGATCTAATGACCGGAAATTAAGAGTCTAAGAAGTTTATTGACAAGTGAAAAAAGTTGATTCGATTAGCGTGTGTCCTGAGGGATCGATTGGTAGAGTGACGATGCAAAGTGACAAGTTTTATGGCTGAAAAAGAAGTTGAAAGTATCAGAAGGGTGGAGATATCACGGTGCGAGTATTTATCTTGGTTTATGGGGCAAAACAACCCTACGGCAACGAGCATAAATTACGCAAGGCCGCTCGGAAGCGCCGCGTGTGCAACCGGCGCGAGACTTTTTTCCTCTCTTCATCCCCGCTTTCCTCGTTTCGGCTTTTATTAATTTACATTTTTTTGCCGCTTTAGAGCCCGTTAGAGCCATGATTATGCTTTCGCGTGTATCTCGTTTATGCTTCCACTCTTTTTTCCTATTTTTTTCCCAGGCTTGGACCACACATACTTTTGTCGCGCCAGGGGCGATAAAATTCCACTCGGACACGCAACAACCGTTTAGCATCAGGACCTCGTTGGGAAAATCGCTACGTTAGTCTCAGATCTCAAAATAAATAATAATCGCAAACAATTTTCGTTGATTTTTTTGCTGTTAACAGAATTATCTTGTACATACGTGAGAAAATTTATTGTTTTATAATTTATAATTTAACATTCCTCCGACGTCTGCGTCTCGGAGTAATCGATGCCCATGGATTCTTCTCGTCTCCCAGTTATTAAAATATTATAAAAAATATAAAAATTTATATTTTACTTTTTTTTATTATTTAACAATTGTTTAAAGAAAAAGTACAAAATCTGGCGACAAATTAATTGATGTTACTTATACATATATAAAGAAGAAAACATAAATCATACGTAAAGTATACATTTATGTTCGTTTATGATGTACAACACAAAAATTTTTTATACGCAATTCTATTTTTTATTATTTTTATGAGTAAAAAAGTAAATAAATCGAAAAAATGTGTTGTAAAATAAGAGTTTGTTCTTTGGGGACGCACGCTGCGAATTTATTGGCGAAGACGAAACTCTCCCATATCAGGATCGTGCCAACGTCGAAATCCATGGCTCTGGGAGCGACGATACAGGCACTTTTACGTCGACAGTCTCGTTTCGCTCTTTTTTAGACGTATATACATTTTTTTCTCCCGTCGTTTGCTCTCCGCTTCGACCTGGCGCGTGTTTCTGCCTCCCACGACTTTTGTCTCCCGCTACGAAAAGATTGGAGAAGATTCCGAGCGATGGGTATACTCGAATGACGCGCTTCTACGACTCTAAATAATGAGGATGCTGATTTATTCGAAATTAAAAAAAAATTTCGCGTGATTAAATCAACTTACTTTGACGAAAAATGTTGGATAACAAATAATGACCCTATAGACGAATAAATATATGTCATAAAAATGTGCAATAAAAAAATTTTGATGGAAAATCAGGTGTGGAACGACGTCAAGAAGACACGATACAGAAAAATCGTGAGAAACTTCGGAGCTGAACGGAACTTTGTGAATATAAAGAAAACAGAAAAAAATCTCGGGGAAGAAGAAAATTCGGTGAAAACGAGGCGACAATGAGGAAATTTTGAGTCAAACCTCGAGAGGGTTTCCCGTTATTAAAGGCAAAAGGGTCGTTGAAAATTTCGCGAAGACTCGATTTCGAAGAGGGTGAAGACTTCGGGCAGGGATTTTTTTCACGGTTCTTTTTTTCACACTCCGCCTTGAATACCAAAAATAAAAATAAAGCGAAGAGAAAGGAGACGACGACGAGCGAGGGAAAAAAGTAAGGGAGCGTTTTCTATACATCGAGAGGAATAAGGATCGCAAGCTGCATACGAATTAGTGGGCGTCTTTGGCCGATATTAAAAGTCTCGCGGAGAAACGATCCGGAGGTGACATCGAGCGGCTTTTATCGTCGGGGACAAATGCTCCTCGAAACAGACTTGCCCGAAGATCGCTCTGCAGGAGCAAATAACGAGAATGAGATAAAAGGAGACGAAAGAGAGAGAACAGAGAGAGAGAGTAAGAAAGGAGGAAAAAAGGGAGCGTGACAAATTATCGTTTCGTGTGATGTCGCGGGTAAACCTGGCGTTTCTCGCGGTGACGATTCGAACGATCCGATTTCGGAAAGTAGGCGGAACAATGAAACCAATAACCCACGCAAAAAGCTCTCATATATTTTCCCCGTGAATAAATTTATTTTTCTCTCCGCACTCGTCATTGAAAAAATTCTTTACATTATTTTACTATATATGACATTTTATTTCAATTATCGAAGATTGTCAACAAAAATCGATTATTGAAAATTTTCTTTTTCTCGTTTTCTGTTTCTTATGGTATAGCTTTTATATATTTTTTCAAGCCAAATACTTCACGCGCATCTTCATAAATAGAAAAATCGTATCTTAAGTTCTTAGGCGAACATAAATTTCAATTCTTGAATTTTTTTCTATCGTCTTGAATGGAGAGAAATCAAGCGAATCGACGACGGCTCGCGTGTTCGATAATACGAGAAAATCTCAGCTGAAATCCCAGAGTGACATTTCTCTGGGGAGCGGAGAAGTGAGGAAGTGAGAAGATAGACAGAGAGAGGTGAAAGAAAAGAAGAAACAAATGTTTCATGGAATGAGAAAACTGTCAGACCCCGTTCCGGAAATCCCGAAACGATTCGTCTTCTTCATGGCTGTGCAACCATTTCACTTGAGTTTCATTTATACAGAAGAAACTATTATACATATTTGTGGATCTATCACGGATTTGCTCAGATGTGACTTAATTGATAATAAAGAGAATAATTAGCTAATGACGTTTTGGTAATGTTCAAGTCGTTTCGAAGTTTCTTTCAGAATTTCAAGGAACCCTTGAAAAAATATCGAGACGAGGTCTTAATGTGACCTTTATCATGCGTTGTATATATCTATCGCGAATCTTACACAGGATATGACTCAATAATAAACGCAAAATAATTAGTTGATTATAATTTGGAAGACGTTAATTATTTCTGCTTTGATTTATTTGTATTTTACTAACGTTTTTTGATAATGTCGAAATCGTTTCAAAGTTTCTTTCAGTACAATGTGTCAAAGGAACCCTGAAAAGATGTCGAAACGAGACCCCGATGCGAGAGAAACTTGATTTAAGGTTATCGAAAGGGCGTGTTAACGAGACCGAATACACTGGTAAGAGGGTGTGTCGGAACGAGCGCTTCTCTTCATTTTCCTTTTACCGAAGAATCACCGAGAGCAATCGAAGAATATTTATGCCTCGGATAAATGGGTAGTCACGAATAAACTCTCTGATTTTTCCGAACTCAGCAATTCTGTCAGCAAGGAAGTGCAACAGGTGTCAGAGAAAATATAAGGATCGAGAAAAAAAACATTTCACATAATTTCAAAGGAAATTATCCAATTTCAACATTTTATATTAAAAAAAGGTTTATGTGCTTTTTTTATATTTGTGTGTATTGTGCATGAATTATCGATTTTACTGATTCAAAGAATAATATTTCCAAAGTTATTTATAATATTTACTTCATTTTTTTTATTAAAAACAAAATTTTCGAGGCTTCGTACTAAAATGAATGCGTGTATTAAGAAGCATTTTGCGCTCGTGCATTGAAAGCTCGATTTTTTTTACGAAGCTCTTGACACTCGACTCGGCAGTTGGCATTCAAGAGGGACAATTAAAATATCTCCGGCATAGTTGAGAAAGACGCGAATAAGAGGACAAGCTTTAAACTATCTTCCGAGAGCAACGAGCTCGAATCGCATTTTTTTTTCTACTCAATGACGACTTGGAGCAAGAGGGACGTACATTGACTCGAGGCTCAAATATTTTACGATTCCTGTACATTTCTTCGGTCGTGACACAGTATAAAATAAATGTTTGGCCGTGCGCGTGTGTAGCGAACGCTCCGGATACGGCGTCACTCACGTCGCGAATAAAACAAGTCAAATTTCTGTGTCGCGTCTCTGAAGAATGTCTCGGGTGAGACAGAGACGCTCTTGTGTCGTGCGCGAGCCTCCGAGAGACTTTGGATCCGCTGCACCGCGAACGAGCGACGGAGAAGACGAGCAGAGGAAAGAAGAAAGAGAGAGAAAATGCGATCAGCGGGACAGCAAATTCACTCGAGAATTAATTTTCATTTGAATGACTTAATAAATTAACGTTTTCGTCGGTGAGTTTTTGATCACGTTTCACGATCCGCTCTTCTCCGAACTCGATAATAAATTCAATTTATTAATTAATTCATGACATTCTTTCAAGAAAATAATTACTTTAATTGCCCTTGGATATCAGTTACTGATTTTATTATGTTTTTGGTCTATTTTTAGGGTAAAAAAAAGTTTTGAAGATGAGCAGAGCGCGGATCTTGTATCCGGGACTTCGGAACGTCTGTTCGGAGCGTGTGTAGAAAATTCGAAATGAGAGAAATCGTTCGGGCACACTCCATCGAATCCCGATGGGGAAATGATGCGAGGAATGGCGCAAAAAAACACACATGGAGATCGTTCGAGCCAAAAAGAGGAAACGGAAGTGACTCGGAATGTTCATCTCTAGTTCTTTTTCCTCTTTTTGTTTCTAAAAAAAACGTAATACAAGCGAGTCGTGTCGATTTTTCGCACGAGAGAATGTCGAGTCCCCAGGTGTACTCTCGACGAAGGCACAGATACCCGATTTACCTGGAAACGAAGATAAATTCGTTTTTTCGTCGTTCACTTCTCTCTAGATTCCCAGAGGCGGAATATAAAAAAGGAATATACGATTTGTCTGCATGTACATCTAAGAAAAAAAAGGAAAAATTTCGAGGTCGGTGTTCGGTTGTGGAAAAAGGTTAATTGTTTGCCTCCCAAGAGATTTTTCGCAACCAAAGAACTACGATACTATACGCTGAAAATTATTTTCTGATATTGACATTAATTTGAAATTTATACGTAAACATTATTTTTATAATTTTTCATAAATATTGGAAATAATAAAACAAAATGAAAATGAATTTATATTAAAATTAAAAAATTATACAAAACACTACATAATTCCTTAAAAATAATCTAATGTATCGAGAGTAAAAATAAATTACGTGAGATATTCAAATTTGTATTAAAAAGTATCAAAATTATTAAGAATGACGGAAAAAAATTAGTAAATGTCTCAGTGACATTTCGAATCACGACTTCGGTTTGTTGAAGCAATTATGTCGTAAAACATTTTTGGAAATTTATTTATGATCTCGCGAGCGAGTGTCATGTCCAAGGGGAAAGAGAGAAAAGGCCGTAGGCGTGAATTTCCGGTGATTAACACATCGCGGTGGAATAAGCTCGCGACTGTGCGACGTCGTGAGGAACATTTCATGTTTTGCCATAGCGAATGGGCATGAATCGAATTTCTCTAACTCGAATACCGCTCTATTTCCATTAGTATTTTCACTGAATTTATTGACGTCTACTAGAAAATTTATTTCATTTTATTATTACATCTTCTCGAATTTATGAAATCTAAAAATTTCGATAATAAAATTTTAATTTATCATTATAAAAATTTTCCTTTTGTTGAGAAAATCAAATCATAGAATAAAATTTAAAAATATTTTATCTGTATCAACGCGAGGAAAGAAAATTATTTTAGTATCTCTTCGTCTTTTCGAGCGTAGAAATAAACGAGTGTAGGTGAAACGTAACGAAAATTTACATGAGATTCAAGGGACTCGATGCAGAGCCCGGGAAAGCCGCTCACCTTTGTTTTCACTTGCATATGTGATGAAAGGTTGGATGCTGCGGCATGGGAAAAGGGCGGCAAGAGAAAAGAGATGTTAGCTCATAGTTCTATCGCGCGCGATAAATATCGGGAACCTCGGGAATGTTGCGGACAGGGAGATCTCCAGGGAATAATAATATTCCCCTTTGTAGGCTACCGTGAGGATTCGAATCCGCCCGAAAACTCCGGTAAGCACAAAAGACAAACTACGGCGAAAGCTTTCCAAACTGACGGCGAGCCAAATTTTTACCGCGACCGAATATTTCGGACATGCAGAATGGAGAAAATTATTTTATTACTCGCCGTTGAGTTTCGTGAATACGAATAACTCGTAGGCGTAACGAAGTATTATTCTCACGAGGATTCGACGCAGTCCCTTTCGAGGCTTCTCGCTTTTTCCCTCTTTGTCCTCAATATATTTTCTCCACGCTCCTCGAATGGGTTGATCAATGCAATCCACTTTTCAGTTGGGAAAAAAAAAATGAAATAAAACTTTTTGTCGCGAACAAGAAAATTGTCAAGCGACGAATTTGTTGAAAGGTCTTCGTTTTCCTTTTTCCGAAAGTGAACGGAGCGGAACATTTTGACAGAAATATAATTTCCGTCAAAATATTGCTTTCAGTGAAAACTTCATGTCGAGTTTTGTATTTATTCGATATTTGCTATTTTTTACACTGGACGTCTGATCACACGCGGGTCTTGTCTACTAGCTGGATTTCAAGCGAACAGATTTCTTAGAGCCATTTTTATTTCTAAGCAACTGATAAAATTATTATTTTACTTATTATTATTATATTATTATTTCACTTTCATTTTTACAATAAACAAAAAGTTATATTATACTCATGTAAATTATGAAATTTCTCTGCGATTTAATGGTGAAAAAAGTACATGCAGTCACGAAAGCGAAATACTTCGGTGCAAATAATTTTCTCCATTGCTCCGATGAAGTTACGAATCCGAGAGGCAACTCACGTGAGAACAAACAGGGCTCGAGTGATGTTTAATGCAAATTGTTGCGAAATTTCCCACTCCGCGATTTTTTATTTCACCGCAATGCAAAATTGGGTGGATGGGAAGTAAAACTCGGTGAATTATTCGAATGCGAAGTTTAATGAGATTCGTTGGAAAATTCTCTCACAGTTTGCGCGGAAATGGATGATGAAAATGGAAGAAAACGAATTAAAAGAATATTTGCTTATTTTTCTTTTTTTTTGACGATTTTTATAATTCACGGGAAGTGGAAGTTTTTAAATTGATGAGCGAAATAAAATCGGGATGTTCAAAGCGCGGTTTATAATGGCGGATGAATAATCGATTGCAGATTATTATCCCGGAGCGACATTTTATCAGGACCGAGGGGTGGATTAGCGAAGATTGAACGCGCAGCCAGTCGAGGAAGTTACGGCGGATATTTCTCGAACGCGTGCAAGTAGACGAGCTACGAATATTCGTGAATTATTATATGTATATGTTTATATGCTCGGGTCGGCGCACAAAGCCAAGTTATCGTTGACTGTCGGTTTAGCGAGGTAAGCTCTATTTAATCCACGAGACTCCGGAGCTCACACACTCTCTCTCTGCTGCCTGGTTATTCCTCGTTATGCAAACGATGGAGAAATTTTCGGACGCGCGGAAATAAGGGCCAAGTTTGCGGACACTCCGTTATCCCGAGTTTGAAGGATTCCCCGATGATTTGTGCCGCCAATTCGCTCTCAAGTCCATTTTGGAGCCGTTATTGAGAAACTTCTGTATAATCGATATCGACGATGGACGCGTGTAACCTTCGTTATCCTTGAAATGAAATCTTTCCGATGTTATGGCAGATTTTGCTCTAAATTCAGACTTTAGCCAGAAATCTAAAACTTTCCCTCGAAGGCAATAAAATATTTGGTTTAACAGTAATTTATAAGAATATTCAATGTTTTTGTGTATTTTTTATATCGACTCTGTTCAACAAATTCTCGTAAAAATATTGACCTATATATTTTTTATCTCAGTGTATGTAAAGTGTACTGAAATTCTTATAAATTTTCTCACGTAATTTTAAATTCTCGATTTCAACAATGAAATGTCACGAGACAAAAGTTCGAGATTTTTCGAGACGAAATTTTCTCACAATATCGCGTGTATTTTCGTTCAGCAAATATTTCTTGGGTACACGGTGCACAAGAAAATGGTATATAAGGCGAGAGAGACGGAGAATCTGAAATACGGGAGGAAGAAGGCCGGGGGTCGGTCAATGGCGAGCGCGCTTTCTTCGACTCGCTCGCGCGCTCCGGTCGAACAATTAAACGCTCCGGCAACGTCACGATAAATCGTGGCTGGCCCTGGCCCTTCCTTCTTTCTCTCCGCACACAGTTATATATCATTTGGGGCTTTACGTTACACACGCGAGCTTAAATACATTTATGTCCGCGGCTGTGTGAGGCTCCGACAAAAAACTCGACTCGCACTCTTCGCGATGCTCGCAATCCCGAGTTTCCCTCCAACCTCGCTGCTGGAAAGCTCTTCGACGTTTCTGCACACATGGACACTTTTTTATTTCAATCCTTACGGAAATACGGAAGCGACTTCCGTGTACGTACTAACGTAAACTTTTAACCGCTTCTTGCTCACTCTCGATGACTCTGCAAACTTCTTTTCTTTTCCAAATAAAACTTTTACAGCGATACGATTTTTACACGTCATTGAAAAATTAACAATGTACGACTTATGCTTTCAATTTCTTCTAAAAAACGTAAATTCGGATCAAGGGATGGTACTGAAACTTTTTGCACGTTGGTAATGTAAATTTAAGATAAATATGAAGAAAAAGAAACCAACAGTAGTTTCTGATTTATATTTCCTTAATCGGAAATCAAAAATTATATGTATCAAGAGTCGCGGTAGAGACTCGAGGCAAGTACATTTACGGAACGTCAACTGTACGCTCTCGAGCTACCGCTACTCTTTTTCTCCGAGTTT
>JAPYYX010002800.1:0-13829 GCA_030522605.1 Cremastinae sp. B BG-2022a
CATTACATTTTGAAAAAGTATTTGAATTTTTGTAATTACTTCAATACAACAGTAATGATTAATGAGTAATTTCCTATTACCCATTTGGACATCCCTGATTCTGAAGAGAAATCACGACATATTATATGTTATAAATCACAGATTTCTCTCGCAATATCGAATCATTGAACTTGAAAAAAAAATTATATTCCTTTCGATTAGAAGAATGATTGGTCGAATTGCTCATGAGAATTTTTTTATACATTAATTAGAAAAATACGTAAACATCGACTGTCAGGAGTATCAGGATCCTGTGGGAAGATTGTTGTCTGCGCTAATTTTTTCATTCATCAATAAATAAATTTTCCTGGAAAAATACACTAACAAGCTAGTCTTTCGATAGAAGGGAGGATGCCATCAATTTTTTTAAGTTTACTTTTTCGGTATTGAGAAATCCGTAATTTAAAATTTCAAGCAACGTTGTTGATTGTGATTGTCGTGAACGGTAATAGCGAGAATCCGCACTCGAATACAAAATTCATCTCATGCTGACTCTTGAAACTTGTAAGCGAGGTAGATACGTTGATTGCTTGCAACAACATTTTATATCCACTCGCCCTATCTGCGAAACATTGAAAATGGTCAAACATCGCAATTACAAATATCTTCGTCAAAAAATCGAGAAGGGAAAATTACGAATATTTTCATCAATCATTTTATACATTCATGAATTATGAATAAAAATATTTTTCTTCATCATAAAAATTACCAAATAATCTGTTGCTCTTAAAATTTCAATGGCAGAATTAAGTTGAAAAATCTAGCAGACGTACCACAGATGTGACTGCGCAGATATCCTTAACCATATCTGACATACTATGTTTCAAATTCAATTTGGTGTGTTGTAAAATCAAAGAAAACTTTGTCTTTTCAATTCATTTGAGAAACCCGTAGAGAAAAATTCTTTTTAATTCCCTTAAAAATTCTCCTTTTCATTAATTTCAAATTATTCAGAAATCCGTGAAGAAAAATCACAAGGAGTCGGTGCGAATACAATTATTGCCCTACGGATTTCTTCGTCAATATTCAAAAATTCAGGCTAAAAAAGCGGTGATACATTCTTTTCGATCTAAAGAACGGCGATACCGTCCTCTTTTCAATGACAATTCATTTATTTATATACCGGAACTACGTTTTCCTCACTTTTTCGAGCGTCTTTTACGGACGAGATTCTCGTTCCCAAAAGACGCATAAGACGAAAAAGTGAGGAAAACGCGATCTTGGTATATAAATTATTTTATATACCACAAGCACGTTTTCCTCACTTTGTCGTCCCCAAAAGACGCTCGAATAACCGAGGAAAATGCGCTGTTAGTATATAAACTATTGTGTGGACCTTGGAGACGAGGGCTCATAAACTCCTTCCACGATGTTTACAACACTCGTCTTGTAAACATCGCGGGCGGAGTTATAATTCACCCTTGCTCGTCTCCGCGGTTCACAATGTACTAGTGTGTACCTGGGAGACGAGGGCGAATTGAACGCCACGTGCGATGTTTACAGCACTCATCTTTGTCGTAACCTCGTGCGCTTTGCGCTGTCGAGTACGAGGCTACGACGAAGACTCGTCCTGTAAGCATCGCACGCGACGTTAAATTTGCCCTTGCTGACATGCACCCTTGCTTCACCTGACATATTCATAACAACGGAAGAATTAAATTTGTCATCATTTAGTTACATTTAGATGAAGCGAGAAACTTACACTGTACAGTTACAAGTCTTATACTGTGTTCACTGGGACATTAACGAAATTCATTAACTTACCAAAAATGATACGAGACAAGATCTTCTCCGGAATGATTATGGACTCCCACGATTAAAAACACTTTTCAATCACCGCACACTAACTTTAATGTTATTGGAAATGATATTATAAGAAAATTGTTCATGGGCGTCTTTACTCGATTACTTTTCACTCGATTGATTTATTTTCTTGACAAAACCGTTCACTCGCTATTGTTTTTGTCTTTACTAATTATCACTCTCTCACAACACAATAATACAGTAATTACACAATAGTTATCACTCAGAACACAATAATATAGTCAAGTTCATAAAAAATCTTCACGACGAAACGTTGATGTGCTTGCGCTTTCTTCTACAAAGATGATCGGCAGTTGTCTTCACCAATCATAGAACAATTGGCCGTGCTCGCCGGGTCTCATCATGATGAAAACGCATGCGCACATCCGACGCGCTGAAATCAGCCATGCGCAGGGTCTAATGTTCGAACGGCGGGCATCGCAGAGCGCGAGTTTGAACCGCTGGGACATCATTGTACGCATGCGTTGTCATCATGATGAGACCCAGGGACTGCAGGTTTCTGCAATCTCCAGTGAAGTGGAACCCTTAGGTGCCAAAATAGCGAAAGATATTTATACTAAATTGTTAATTCTTCCTACCACAATATCGGCAAATGATACAATCCATGGCGACTTTTTCGTAGTCGGCCTCCATCCCTTCGAGCTCGTTTAAAAATAAGGACGAAGATGGGTTTTTATTTATTAAATTTATTCATTATTCGTGAAATTCATTTTTTATTTATTAAGTAGGAGTTGAATGAAGAAATTACAGCAAATTTATAATCTTTAGAAAATGCACATGAATTTCATAAAAAAGTAGAATTGATTCTAATGCAATGAATATAATTTATGACAAATAGCTTACAACTTGAGCTTTATCGCACACTCATTCAAAAAGATACGATTCACCTAAAGCTGTCTTTATGTCAACATAAACGTTCAATGACGGGGAAATTATTCCGATGGCAAAAGCAGCTTTTATAAACTAGTTAAACAATTTACGCGTAAAAAAATGTCGGACGAGATGACAAAAATATGATAGAATATCGTATTTTGGTATCGAAGTACAGCTCTTTGACCGAGAGATCTATTTTCCTTCACATAAGCGTACTAGCATCCTTCGCTGAAAGAGGAAACAAGTTTCATGTTTAGTCTTGAGCATTTGGAAGCGGAAGTTCCAGCTTTACTGATCAAAGTTCCAATGACGTCTGGAATCTCGAGAATGGAATAGCACACACCCAAATAAATGAAGTTCTGATTTTTTCACTTGCCGATAATTTCTAGAAATAAAGACATAAGTCATTGTTAATAAAATGAATATCAAATGTGTATAGAAATTTAAGGTGAAACAAGCACGTTACCTAATGACGAGAGTTTCAAGAACCGGACGCTTCAAGGGAGATACTTTTTCCGCGCCGAGAAACTGCGATGCGTTATTTCTACCTGGTATTACAAACGGTAAATGCAAAGGGTTTATCGACAACGCACAAACTGCTGCATATGACATGAGATAAGGTTCACGCACGCTCCATTGCACGTTTTATAGTTTATTTACCTCGAGAGAATTAAACCTGAACCTTGTGGCGAGACTCACATACGCTACACATTCATGAATTCAGTGAAGAGTATAATCTGAGTTTCTTGAGATTTTAAATCTTATTAATAACCAGAAAAGAATGCGATGTGACCAATTTACATCGACTTGGAATAAGTCACTCTTACATGGACAATTAACGTGTATATTTTTGTTAATCAATCATTTAAATCAAATTGATTTATACCATGTCGTGAAATTTAGCATAAAATCATGTATTCTCGAGAAATGAGATTTATCCCATGCGTGTCCATGTAACTCACTTCCTTCAGATAATAATTTTTCGACTGCTTCAGGAAAATCCGTCATATGTATCTGAAAATAATATGCTAATTAGAAAATAGATAATGAATAACGTCCAAAGATAGCTTATAATGCTTACAAATTTACTATTTATGTCACACTCGAAAAGATTTAATTCTTTCAACTTCCTGCACGTTGCTCTGACGTTCCGTAAAAAATTATTTTTACATGGTAAGGATAAAGAGGCACCACAAATGTTCATGCTTATTGTTAAGAGTTGGACAAATTTTACATATTTCTTTAAAGCGTGTGCACATTTAGATTCATTTCTATAGTCTATGACTTTTTACGGTGCTCGATCACAGCAAATTCTTTTTAATTCCCTGCAACATGTGAAGAAATAAAATTTTTATTAAGTAATATTTCTGTGAATCATTTTTTTATCATAACTAATTCATTTTTTTTTACTTACTAACTCAAAGAGATTAACTTTATGAATTAAGTCGCTTTCAAATATTGAGAAGAACATCAGTAGAATCGAGAATAATTCCTGTCTTGTTTTCTAAGTTAGAGTCCCCGTCAGGAATTTCCATTTCAATATTTGATCTCTTGTTTTCCATGGTCTCTGAAAGTTCTGATGGTGTGCAAGAGTCTTTCCTGTTTTGATTTTTGAATCAGGATCAGATATTTTAATTTCGCTGTTCGATCTCTTGCACTTTATGCTCCCTAATGGTTTTGTCGACAACAAACTTGTTATGTTTCATTTTTATTTTATTTTACACCGATAATCTTTGAAATCGTGGATATTTCCCATCTCATCTTCCTAATCATCGACAAATTCAAAAATTTCAGTTTGTGATCTCTTGCTCTCTACACTTAAAAGTTCGGGCGATGGTGACTTGGCGTATTTCATTTCGACTTTATATCAGCACCTGGATATTAAAAATACATCAAACAATTATTTAGAGTGCGATGCGACCCACTGACATCGACTTAGAATAAGACACTGTAACATTGACAATTAATGTTTATACTTTTGGCAATCAATCATTTAAATTGAATTGAATTTTAACTTGTAGTGAAATTTGACATAAAGTCATCTATTTTCGAGAAATGAGATTTATCCCATGCGTATCCATGTTACTCACTTCCTTCAGATAATAATTTGTCAACTGCGTCTGGAAAATCCATCATATGAATCTGAAAAGAATATGTTAATTAGAAAACAAACAATGAATAACGTCCAAAGAAATTTAATAACGTCCAAAGATGGTTAATTATACTTACAAATTTGTAATTTATATCACACTCCAAACGATTTAATTCTTTAAACCCTCTGCTCGTTGCTCTGACGTTGCGCAAAAAATTATTTTTACATAGTAAGGATAAGGAGGCACCACAAATATTGATGCTTGTTGTTGAGCGTTGGAAAAAGTTGGCACATTTTTTCAAGACATGTGCACTTTTAGATTCATTTCTAAAGTCTCTAACTTTTTACGGTGTTCGATCACAGCAAATTTATTTTAGTTTCCTGCAACAGAGCCGAAGAAATAAAATTTTTCTTGAGTAACATATCAGTCAATCATTTTTTAATCATAATTAATTTATTATTTTTCCACTTACCAACTCAAAGAGGTTAACTCTTGTGAATTAAGTTGCTTTAAAATATTGGGAAGAACATCATCAGAAAAATCAAGAATAATTCCTGTCTTGTTTTCCAGATTAGAGTCTCCGTCAGGAACTTATTTCGTTTCAATCTTTAATCTCTTGTTTTCTATATGGTGTTTGATGAAAGTTCTGGTGACTGACTTGTTGAGTTTTATTTGCATACTTACGACGAAAGTTTTTGGAAAGTTCAGGATGTTAGAGGTTATGTTTTTTTATTTCACGATACCGACGATACCGGAACTTTTTCGACCATTCTATGCAATCGATTTAGACGAGCGTCCCCACCTTTTTGTTTCAGATAGTGTCATATTTGTTATTTGTTATTTGTAATAAGACTGTTTTTCTTTTTTTCTACATTATTCTCCCGGGCCGGAACTTGTCTACCATGCAAAATCATAGACGTGCACCGTGCACTGAGTATTGCCACTATTGTAAAATCGTAGACTATCGTTAAACGTTTCTCACAAACAAAAATACAAATTTCGCAATCACCTACTAACGACTTATAATGAAATAGCATAAGTAAATTTCACGATTTTTAAAATTTTTCTTTAAAGTTTTCTTACATTTTTTTAAACACGGATCATGAGACACGGCAGTAGTAAAGAAAAAAAGCGAAAGCGCCCGAAGATTGGCGTAAGCACCCGAAGTATGAGAGTTATAATTATATTGGCACTCCTGTATCTCTATTCTTCGGCTTCCGCGGTTAACTGCGGTATTTCAAAATGGGGAAAACGTACGCGCAAGCAGCCATGAATAAAGTAAGTAAAAAAAATCTTAAATATTTGGAAACAAATTATTACTTACAATTTTTTCAGATGGACACAACAGAAAATTCGACCCAAAAAAATCAACAACAATCTCCGTCATCACCTGACCCCCCGCAGCCAACAAATGCATCAACGCCGACAACGGACACCCCGGAAGAATACAAACCGAGTAAGTAAAAAATAAATTTTTTTTACATACCGCGACCACGTTTTCCTCACTTTTTCGAGCGTCTTTTAAAAACGAGATTCTCGTTCTCAAAATACGCACGAAAAAGTGAGGAAAACGCGATCTTGGTATATAAAATTACTGTGTGTACCTTGGAGATGAGAGCGAATATAACGCCTTGCACCATGTTTACATCGTGCGCGGCGTTGAATTCACTCTTGCTCGTCTCCGCGGTGCACAATCTGTACTATAACGAAAATATATTTCATATTTAATGAATTGTTTATTTCCAGCTCGGCGAGGAAACCGAGCCGGTTTCTTTTATAGACGGGAGCAGTCCGAACAGCGGGTGGCAAGACTTTTAGACCACCTCATGCATCTTGGCACGCGCAAGAGAACATCTTCGAGAGGTCGAGGAAAAAGGGGCCGTGGAGGAAGAGGCCGTGGGACGCAAGAACCGGCCGAGGAACCTGTAGCACGTAAGTGATAATTTTTTAATTAAGAATATATACATATATTTGTGGCTAACAATTTTATATGATGAAACAATATTTTCTTTTTTTTTCAGCGAACTCATCGGCAAACTAAAACTTCTCGGCTACATTTTTTTCAAACAATATTTCATAATGATAACTGTACCCTGAATAAAGTATAACTTCAATAATTGTACCCTGAATTATTAAAATTGTTTTATTTAAAAGTGCGGTGAAAAAAAATTTCGTCAAAGTTGGCCGGAAATTCCGTATTTGACCCAGGAACGTCGGAACCCGAACGATCGGAACGTGGACCGCAAATATAACCACAATTTTGAAGTGACATTTTCACATGGAGGATAGATACAATTCTCCAGGAGCCTCTATAGGTTAGGTGCTTGATGAGTTGTCGGGTCTTCAGAGGCACGGAAAAGTCAGTGGAGAATTTGATCTAGGAGTTCCTTATATTTTTTTCACGATTTTCGTATAAATTGTATTCTTAATATATTATTATTATTTTCATAGACTTACAGCTTGGTCAAATGGAGAGACGTCCCATACTCAATGATAAAGATATTATTTGAGGAAACCAATGTAAATTATCAAAGGGAACAAAATTTGAGAATATTCAAGAGGATGCGATCCCTTGTATATTTGTTTAATCTTGACTCGAACAACTTTTCTTTGAATGTTAAAAAAATGAAATATGCTTCTCATCCGCAGTCTCCGGGGTAAATGTTAATTTTGAAAAAAGAATGAGAGTAAGTCGTACTCTATTTTTTGTAAATTTTTTCAGAACCGCCTTGGAAGATGGAAGTCCAAAAATTGCTGTTGCCTTGATTCGAAAAGTACCAACTCAACTGGACTGCAAAGATCACATAGCGGATGAACCAGCCACTGCTTTATGGGCAGCCTATGGATTGTCTCCAAAAGCTTTATATGCCTCGCTTCATGGAGATCATTTGTTCAGATATGCAACAAACAAGGTATCTATATTTTCTTTGCTTAAATTACATTTTTATTATTTTTATTAGTATAATTTTTTTCCTGAAAT
This sequence comes from Cremastinae sp. B BG-2022a, assembly GCA_030522605.1. Lineage (NCBI taxonomy): Eukaryota > Metazoa > Arthropoda > Insecta > Hymenoptera > Ichneumonidae > Cremastinae sp. B BG-2022a. The sequence goes on from JAPYYX010002800.1 coordinate 7,810, forward strand.
TTGTTTTACAGATTTTAAAGTATGTAAAAAACGCATACATATAAAAGGTCGTAAAAATATTTAATATTTCATATAAATTAAAAATAATAAAAAACATGTTTCTGGTTGTATAAATGGCAGAAGAATATTTTATCAACGAAGAGATTACGGAGACATCCTAACGAAATATATCGTCTCCACTGTTTTTCATTCATTCTTTATGCCGATGAATTGAACATTTTTTCATTAATTATCAGATTATCAACGCACATACTTTTGGAGGATCGAGGAGAACTTGCATACGAGTATTCAGAATCATGTAACATTCGCTCTTGAGACGCTTAGCTCGTCGACAACGTTCTCGGATAAACATTGAACGCAATATACACCAGCATTCTTAACATATTCAAGGTAAACACAAAAAATCTTTTTAGGAATGGAAAACGAATCGAAACGAAAGTCAGTGACTTGTTTGATTAAGAGCAATCACAACTCTCAAAGTTAGTAGATTTGGTAGGTCCCGGATTTCTCTCTCAAAATCAAATAATTAAAGTTGAAAAAAATTGCAGTATATTCCTTTCGATCCCACGAATTCGCCTCTGATGGTACAAATTTTCATGAGAATTCACGTATTAATATATGTATTATATATTTTTATTAATCAATGACTGAATTCTCATGAAAATTCGGACCAGAGACAAATTCTTGGGATCGCACGGAATATACTGTAATTTTTTCAAGATTAATTATTCGATTTTGAGAGAGAAATGCGGGACCTACGAAATCTAAGGAGGTCACGTTATTGGGATTGCTCTTAACTTTACTCAGTTTGACGCAATTTTTTCCCAGAGAAAAGCTCTCGAGCCTGAAGAACACATTTTCGATGTGGAAGCTAAAAAATCCGAAGGCAAAAAATGGATCGTCGATCTTGGTCGTCCAGAGCATTTGATCTTCACGATTGGCGATAGCAATATAAGTTCTTTTAGTTAAGTTAAGACTCGATGCACCTGTCCAAAATACCTTGATGGAACTCCTGTCAAAATTCAGGTCTTTGTGAGGTTTGGATATATTTTTTATACGTCAGTTTGCGGAAATAAAAAACCAAAATATAATTTATATTATACTGCGTTGCACCTTTTAAATCTTATGAAGCTTTTATTATTTTTTTACAGAAATTTGTACAGGAAACCAATCGAAAAATTGATGGTGATGATAAACAGTGCGAACGACAACAACGAGTATCCCATACTACGCTACAAAATGATGGAGTAATTTCAAATAATGTCCTCACTCCGAACGAAACGAAAAAAAAAATGTTCCGTGAATTTATAGCTCTGCATCAATGGAATTCCAACGACATTCTCATCAATACAATCTCATTGTCCCTCAGCAATGAGCCAAAGTGCTGCGTTACTATAAGATTTTCTACTACTGGCGAGACCACCATAGTCGATCGATTTTATCTGGAAATCCAAAAAAAAATTGAGGTTCGTTCGAAAAAGAAACATGCTCGACATACGTAATCACCGACTAATATTTAAATCTACCATTGCGTATTATTAACAAAAAATTTAATCTTCCCTCAATATATTGGGCATTCTACGCTACTTTTTCCTTACTGACAGAGCTTGCATCTCAGATCCTGATAATATTGAAACATCGTTTCGTGTCCCTTGAAAAAGTTATGCATGATTTCTTGCAAATTTTGACGTCCATTCAATCATAAGATAATTGTGAAACATTAATTTTCAACAATTCTATGTAATTTCTCATAGCATTGTGAAAAATGCGTTTCACAACTTTTTTTCAAAATTTGTGTGTTTTTTAAAATTATTTTCTCAATAATTTTATGCAAAAAAAATTGTATGCCCAATTTTATAAACGTTTTTTACATTGTGATCGGAAAACATGATTTTCAAGTCTGCCTAGGTCCTTTAATTATATGTAATTAATTATTATTATAATAAATTCAATTATAACAATAATTATTAAAACAAACTCGGAGAAAGATCAGTTTCCAAAACACAAAATTTAAAACTTTGTTCAGTAATATAAGAGACGATTGAAAAATATCAGCAAATGGAGTGGAAAGCCTGAACTACTTAGAATTATATGCATTTTTTCGTTTATTTATTTGTTACGAATTATTGTTAGAGGAGACACGTTTGATGCGGTCAAACCACTGAGGACTGCAACGAGTTACGAAATCGCTCCCGGGGTGCTGGTTATGCCAAATATGTCTCTGCCATCAATTCACTCGGACAGGAACAGTACGACTAGGAGTGTGAAGTCATTTAGTCAACATAACTTGAGTCAAGTTCGCACGAGAGAAAGTTTCGGTCAATCCATAGATGAGGGTTGATGCTAGAGACAGAGCATTGAACAAAATTGGCTGGTGAGAAATTTTTAAATAAATTTGAAAATTAGTTTCTTTTTGCATAGTTTTAATAATGACTATTTTCTGATGTTTAGAACAAAATGAACGCGTGCTGATTGCGACCGTACCACGTGCGAACCGAAACATCGGGGGGTGCAATTACATACAAAAAGATTCACGTCGCACGGTACAAAACACGCCGTGAAATAATTTATGGAAATTTGGGAGGTTTACTGAGACGCGTACAATATTTCACTGCGACAATTATAATTAATATTTCTTCAATGATACCATCGTCGTAAATTTTCTTTTTGTTTTCTCAGCCTCGGTTTGTCATCAGAAATCGATTCGGATACAGAATTGGACGAGACAGTCTCCTCGCGATAAACGATTCGCGAGATCAAATGGCAAATCCGCGAGTTGTGCGAAATCGTTGGGCCCTTCTCATGTGAATGTATCCCACGTGGAATTTTATAAATTTTAGACTGTTAAGGAAAAAAAATCGTCATTACGGTACATTCTTACAATTTTTTTCTAATTAAAATTTTATCGACAAACAAGATTAATAAAAAAAACTTAAGGGCAATGGAAACCAAAAGTTACAAGATTTCGTAAATTACGGATTTATTAATTAATAAATGAATTTTCATTTAAAAAATTGGACCAGACCGCCATTCTTTGGATGGAAAAGAATGTATCACTGCTTTTTGGAGCTGTATTTTGCAATATTGAGAGAGAAATCCGTCGAAAAAAATTGCAAGGGGTCAGTGCAGGTGAAATTTTTTTTCTACGGATTTCTCCCGCAATATTGAAAAATTTAGCTAGAAAAAGCAGTGATAGATTCTTTTCAATGCAAGAAATGGCGCTCTGGTCCAATTTTTGATGACAATTCATTTATTAATTGAAAAATCCGTAATTTACGAAAGCTGGGTGGTCACGTGGTTTCTATCGCCCTTAAATATTGGTTTCAACGGCTAAAATTGCTTTTTTTTAGAATTCAAATGGCAGACAGTGTCCACAGTTGATTATATGATGCAACATATTTCTCCCTTCTGGTTGGGTTACTTTGCTTGGACACTTGGCTCTTGAGCTGAACTTCGATTGCTTGAAGCAAAGGCTTTTAAGAATCATGTAGTTGATTTTTCCATCACCATTTTGTTAGCCAGTGAGTTTTTTTTAATTCTTTTGTTTTTTTACTATTCAATTCAGAACTTATTCCTTTTTCTTGAAAACTTAAATGATTTTTCCTCATCCTCGATGTTTGATTAATTTTTAATAAAACATTTTTTTTAAATATTGCAGAAGCTTTGTGGTTTGTTCGTCGAACAGAGTCCCGACGTCCAGCTTTGATGAATGAATGGATGCCGGTGAAAATTTTTCTATCCACGAAAACTGAGATTAGTGATGCGATTCTGTCAGTGACAACGGAATCTGCCGATGGCAGTGACAATCGATGACAGTGACAATTTTAATGTTACAAACAGTAACATCGATCAAACGGGTACACTTCTATCTTATTCATCATATTAATTGAACTATACAAAATAAAATATGAAGTAAATAAGGATTTTTAATTTCGTTTCAGCTGAGTTGAGTTTAACTATTGATACTAAAGAAACAACTATCACGACGGGAATGGCAGGCTTATGGGCAAAGATTACGAGATTCCTATCGGACGACTCGTTTGTATCAGACCTCATCAAATTTGCAAACGCAGTTTGCATGCAAAAGTATGTTTTCTAAAGATAATACAAACTTTTCATTTGAAATATATTATTTTTAACGCTTACATTGAATGAAAGCACATACCGTTTGAAATAATATTTTCTTCCACGAAAATAATATAATATTTAGAAAGATATTTATGATCATCGAATTTTTATTTTCATAATTTTCGAGGTTGACTACGTTCGAGAGAATAGGATCAAAGAATTTGACGAGTTTGTGCACATTTTGTCGATCGTCATGTAAAATTCAACACGGTCCACTTCGAGCCTATGAGGAAAGGATGTACCAACGAGCCCGTCATCATTATGCCTTACATAACTTGTATGCCACCCTGGCCGATCGAGATTATTGGCAATTCGATAGAATTGGTAATTTTTCCCAAACTTAAATTTTAAAATTAAATCCTGATATGACTCAAAAAACGATAGAAGGGCTCGATTAATATATTTTGTTATTATCATTGACATTTTCGTTTTTTATCAGGGAAATTCTATAGACAGACATCGAAAGGTATTGTAAAAAAAGGATTGTGGCTGGTGGAACGGTGGAAAATGGAGAAGCAGTGACGTATGATGATAGCTGCGTTATTGCCAAAGTTAAAAGTGATCGGCCAACAACTACTCTGTAATTCGAAAAAAAGCGTTTAAAATGTCATCCTGTAGTTTAAATAATGTATAAGCTATTTTTGTAATAATGTATAAGCTATTTTTGTAATGATGTACCTTAAAAATATATACAAAAATTTTATCATAGATGTATTTACAATATTTTTCTAGAATTATGTTGCTGTTGACAGTGAAACTTTATTTATTATTTTTATATAGTTTACATTTTTTACATTACTTGTTTACTTTTAAATTGATTTTTTCCATTACTTATTGACTTTTAAATTATTTAAATTTACATTTTGAATAACTCGGTGAACCCTCCGACGGTTCCTCAACTTTGGTCGGTACACCTCGTAGACTCTTCTCTTTTGACAGCGGTCCTTTAAACTATCTTTGGGAAGTCTGAGAACCTGATTTTCTGGCTGAGAATCCGTTCCTTTTATCTGCAAATTATTTTTGTAAAAATGTACCTCAAAAATATATACAAAAATTCGATCGTCAATGTATTTACATTTACCTGCAATTATATTGCTGTCGACAGTGAAACTTTGTTTATTGTTTTTATATGGTTTACATTTTTTAATTACTTATTTACTTTTGAATTTATTTAAATATACATTTTTAATGACTCTGTGAAGCCTCCGACTGTCCCTCAACCTTGGTCGGTGCACCTCGTAGACTCTTCTCTTTTGGCTCTTCTACTTTGACAGCGGTCCCTCAAACTATCCTTAGGGAGTCTGAGAACCTGCTTTTCTGGCTAAGAATCCGTTCCTTTAATCTGCGAATTATTTATCACTGAACTATAAATATACTAATACAGTTTCAATTGAAATACACCAATACTTCGAGGTTATAAAATCACTTTTCATGATTAGAAATTTACTTTTTTAAACTGATTAAAAATACATATTTATTTAAAAAGTATTAAATGTGTGTTTCTTTTGAAATACGATTAAACGCACGCACAATCACTGAATTTTTACATTTATTTTTTAAAAACTTTGAGTCGAGAAGTATCATAACCCGAAACTGACATATTTTGATTTTGACATTTCATACTGACGTGACGTAGTAACTGTGCTTCGATTTTCCAGCACCTTGTCGCTACTGTCGCGGCAGGCGACATGGTCCTATAGCTATCGCTTGGTAAAATAAGACGTATGTACGCTTGACGGTATGAGATATACGCCCTTCTTATAATGAGTTTAAGAGACGACGATAGAATAAGTGAGCAGAAATCTTGAAAAAAATTGGAAAATTAAAACTGATAAAATTATGAGATCTCGAGAACGGCTGAATGGATCGGGATAAATCCAACGCCATTCGAA